>JAGMWU010000311.1:0-17350 GCA_018697195.1 Certhia americana | reverse complement strand
GAAAAGCTGTGGGTGCATTGGGCATTGGTTTTATGTTGGTATAGGAAAGTCATCTGTGCCTGTGAGGCAGGGCAGAAAGTGCCAGTGCAGAGTGGAGGTGAAAGAATGAGCTGTGGCAGAGCAGTTGCAGGTGTGAAAGAAGCAGGTGGAGCCTGGTGTTGCCTTTTTCTCCAGCCTCAACTGCTGATAGGCACAGGAGGCAGAGCAAAGCTGCAGCAGCCCAACCTGTTCTCCCCTTTGCTGCGTGACTTCCTGAGCTGCTGCCTGCAGACAGACGAGGCACGGCGCTGCTCTGCCAAGGAGCTCCTGCAGGTAAAATGCAAAGGGGCTGCAGGTGAAACAGTGCCCCAGGGATGGGCTTCTCCTGCACTGGAGCCCAAGGCATCAGATGAGCCCCCCTGGTCCTCAGCTGCACTCTTGGTGCTGTTCAGCTGAGAATGGTGAGCAATCCTGGGCTGGGCTGGGCTGGCAGGGACCTGTCAAGGTCATCTGGTCCAAGTGCCCTGCAATGAGCAGGGACAGCTTGAAAGTAGAGCTCAGGTTGCTCAGAGCCCCTTCCCACCTGACCTGGAATTGTTCCAGGGATGGGGCACCTCCCAGCTCTTGGGACAACTTGTGCCAGTGTTACATCATGCTCCTTAGAGCTACTCTGATTTGATCCCCTTTCTGTTTATAAAGGTTAGTCCACATCCTGTTGTAACTGGACCTGTCCAAAAAGGTGTCCCTCCCTCCCTCAGAAGCCACTTTGAAATTTTGGGAAATGGCCATAAAGTCTCGCTGGGGCCTCTTCCTCTCTAGGCTGAATAACTCCAGGTGTCTCAGGGTGTCCTCAGAGGAGAGGTGCTGTGTCCTCTGACTGTTTGTGTCACCTGTTTTGTCATTTGGTAGTGTGTTTTAATGGCAAAAGTATTGAAGTAGATCAGTGTGGGGCACAGAGGTGTGAAGTGGTTTTGGAAGAAGCCAAGGAAGCCAGTGTTGGCCGAGCAGTCAGAGATTTGGCTGTGGCAAGGAGGGGCTGTGGGGGGCTCCCTGTGAACCTCTGAGGGACCCTGGTTTGTGCCCCCAGCCCACTCTTAGAGGTTTGTGCCACACAAACAGGGACAGCTGAGAGGGACTTGTGCCAGCCCCATCTGCTGCCTGGCACGGGCAAGCAGACAGGAACTGCCCCAGGGTCACTGCCAGCTCCTGTGGCACAGAGGGAGCTGCAGCAGCCAGTGCCACTTGGCTGTCCCTGCTGGCAAGGAAGGTGCCATCCAGCACAGCAGGGGCAGGGCATGCAAAGGTGGGCACTGCTCTGTGTCTCTGTGGAAATTAGCACAGGCTGCTAATTAGTGCCTGTCTTTCAAAGAGAGGCACCTGTGTGAGTCTTTGGAGTTTGCTGAGAGGAAGAAACCCCAGGGACAGGAAGCACCATTCCTAGAGCCCTGGCTTTAGGGCCAAAATCCCAGCAAGATGAAGACACCAGAATAAAGGGATGAGTGGGATTGTGGGCCAGGTTTGCCTGTGATGGCAAGGTCCTGCACATGAAGATTGAGGTGCATTTGGGCCTGTGGGTCCTCTTTCTGCATCTTCCCGGGATGCAGAGGAATCCTGTTGGAGCCTGTGAAGCTCTGAGTTTGGAAAGTCATAGTTCACTGTTTTTTATTGTTTTTTCCCCTGTGTGCAGCATCCATTTGTAACATCAATCGATCCTGCTTCCAGCCTGGTGCCACTGATCAATGCAGTGAGGAAGAAGGAGGCAACAACGATTTGATAACAATATCTGGACCATTTGCTCCACATCCGCTTTAGGATTATAGTGTTGGATTTTAGAGTAGGATTATGGAGTAGGATTGTAAATAAATAATGTTTCTGAAACCTCAACTCATCTGCAAGATTCCTTTCTTTCTCACCCTGTGTCAGAGACTGAAATATTCTAGTCTTTAACTTAAGCATTGTCATGAAGGACATTTAGAACTGTATTGCAAGAACTGAACAGAATACCAGCACACCCTGGACAGGCCTTTGGAGTGAGGCCCTGCACTGTTGCCTGATGAAGATAAGCTAAAACTCAGGACCTGGGGCCATTCACAAAGCAGAAGCTCAGCACCTTTGGGGGGGAGAGGACAGCTGCAGGGCTCTCAGCTGCCAGGCTGGCACAGCCCCTGGCCCCAAAGGGGAGCAGACAGAGGCTTTGGGTGTGTGTTGGAAAGGCTCTGTCTTGGGCGCAGGAGAGTTTTGGCTCAGGCTGAGAAACGCAAGATCAGTGGGGGCTCTGCAGGGTTTTCCTTGTGGTGCTAGAGCTTTCAGTGAGTGTGAGGTGAGGTGGGATCAAGCCCTTAGGCAACGGGGAAGCCCCAGCTGAGTAGCCTGGGCAGAGCATGAGCAGCCTGCAGCTGGCAGGAGGAGGTGGAGGGAGAAACTTGGCGCTACCATTGACTGGCAGAACCGTGGGCCCGGGTGTCTCGTTCTGCGAACCGGCTGAATGCTCTGCTCTCAGGACCTCAGAAAAAAACCAAAAAACTCATGCTTCGAATGGTTAGAGTTTAATAATAGCTATAATAATAGTAATAGTTAAAATATATTGGGATTTAAAAAATACACTAGTGGTGCTGGGGTGTTTTTGACAAACAGCCAAAGTGCACAAAGGCACTTGAAATCAAGATCTCTATATACAGGCACATTGCTGGGATTAGATGCATATTCATTAGCTTATACATTATTAAAACATTCCAGGGAGGTTACTGTGGTTCTTTGTCTTTGATTTTTCCCATCTTTCCATATCTGTAGGATATGAAATAATTTGATTTCTTCCTATGGTTTCATTCCTGCTGTTTCATGCTCCTCTTGAGAAGAGAAAATAATGAATTCTCCTCCCTTCCTCTCTCCTGCTCTGTTTTGTGTCTCTGTTATCACTCGGACTGGTCAATTAGTGGATGATCCTACACAGCTCTTTTAGTTACACAAGAACTTTTTCACATCTTATGTTTTGTTAAGGTCTATACATCATGTTACCATTTCTCTAAGTGTTACATAGATATTCTATCTATTACACTACTATTTCTAAAAGCAGCAGCTGACATACTTACACTGTGAGATTCTGTTATATTAACAAGCAGCTAAAAAGGAGTTATAATGTAGACCACATCTAAATATTTCTGATCAATCACAAGATGCAAAAGTCAATACATATATGGGAAAGCCAACATTATTTAGTCGTTTTTCACACTGCCCAGCTTTGGTTTGGGCCCTGTGCCTGGAGCAGGAGCAGCTCTGCAGACCAAGGCTGCAGCAGGGAAATGCAGGGCTGCTGCAGGATGGGCAGGGGCAGTGAATTGCAGCACACACAGCAGCTTGCAAGGAGCTCTGGTGTCATACTGGGTGGGACTGGGATGACACTGAGGGGTACTGGGATCGTATTGGGAGTGACCAGGAGCATGCTGAGGGCAGGTGGGACCATGTTGGGGACAACTGGGATATACTGGGAGCAACTGGGACTGCACTGAGGGTGACTGGGAGTGGCTGTGGCTGTGATGGTGCTGGGGCTCTGCAGGACTGTGCCAAGGCTGTGTGACATCACAGGAAGACTGTGTGACATCACTGGGGTCTCTGTGACATCGCAGGAGTGTGTCACCTGTGTGACATCACAGGTGGCTGTGTGCCATCACAGAGAGGTTGTGTGACATCACAGGGAGGCTGTGTGGCATCATAGGAGGCTGTGTGACATCATAGTGAGGCTTTGTGACATCACAGGTGGCTCTGTGGCATCACAGTGATGCTGTGTGGCATCACATGGAGGATGTGTGACATCACAGGGTAGATGTGTGATATCACAGGGGCTGTGACATCACAGAAGGATGGAATATCACTGGGAGACTGTGTGACATCACAGGAATAGTGTGATATCACAGGAGGTTGTGTGACATCACAGAAAGGCTTTGTGACATCACATGGAAATTGTGTGACATCACAGATGACTGTGTGACATCCCAGGGGCTGTGTGAGGTCCCTGGGGAGGTCACTCCACCCCAGCCCCCCCTCACAGCTCCCCCCTCACAGTCCAACCCTGCTCCTGCACATTGGGGTCCCCTGTCCCCCCGGGTCCCCTCTGCCCCCGGTGCCACAGCCTTCCCCAGAGGATGTTCCATGAGATCGACCCCAGAGCCTGACACGGGCATGGGGGGACAGGGCCCTGGGGGTGGGACAGGGGGACAGGGAACCCCCGGCAGTGTCCCTGTGTCCCTCAGGGCCACAGCCTGGGCCAGGGCTTCCTCTCCCTGTTACCAACGAGGGGCTGAGAGCGCTTAAAAAATCCCCAGCAAGGGATCAGCAAAAACCAGATTGAATATTAAGGGACAGCACAACAAAGTTCCTTGGCAAGAGTCACTCTGCTCCTAACTGTGCACTGCAGGCACAGCAAGGAAACAAAGCAACAACAAAAAAAAAACCAAATCCAGGCAATCAAACCAGAAACGAACCCAAAACTGTCACTTTGTCTGTGTGTGCGTGTGTGTGTGTGTGTGTTTGTGTGTAAGACAAAAGGACAGTGAGGGCAAGGATAAAAGGAATACGGTAACTAAAAGCTTAACAGAGCTCAAACTTAGCAGGGTTTAACTTACACCTAAACCTTAACTGATACCTTAAATGTCACAATTTAGCAAAAGCACAGCACATAACAGTATCTAACCTAACTTCCAACATATGACTTCATGATCTAACAGAGAAATAACATAAAACAATATTCAATTTAGCTTATAACATTTACTAAACCTAACAACCTATCAAAAGAACAACTCTTAGCACCATTTGACTTAGCTTAGACCTCATGACTTAACCTCACTTACAGTCCTGGCTGACTCAGATATCCCAGGCACTCAAAGCCTGCAAGAGCAGCATTTCTGCCACATGTGCCAGGGCACAGGCACTCATGTGTGCACACACAGAGACAGAGTCAGTGCAGGGGAGCTGTGAGAAATTCCCCTGCAGGGCAGGGAAATGCTCCCTGCGGATGCTTTGGCATCTCCCCAGCGGGTGAAGGGTTGATCCCCAAGGAGTGGGGGGATCAGCCCAGGCTCCGTCGCTGTTCGGGGATGCCCCGAGTGCAGCACATGGGAGAGTTCCCGGCTGGCAGAGGCCCCGCTCAGAGGGAGGGCGCTGGCCCAGGAGAGCTCCAAGGGGCTCCTTTGGCAGCGCTGTTGGCAGGAAAGCCCCAAGAGAGGGGCTTTAGGCACAGCAATGTTCCATCCTGGAACATCCACACTGGGCATCAACAGCTTTCTTTGGCAGGCTGAGAACAGGGATGGTGTGCCCCTGAGGGAACACAAACAGTTCCCAGGGCTGCTCCTCAAGAACCCAGGAGCTCGTTGGGCAGCAGCAGTGCCTGGCAGCAGACAGTGTTTGGGATGGGCTCCAGAGGAGCTGAGCCCAGGGGCTGTTGGCCAAGGCCGGGGCACAAGGAGCATTTCTCAGCTGTCAGGGTGTCCTGAGAAGGGCAGGGGGGAATGAACCAGCACAGGGCCCATGGAACCGAGGGACCATTGTGACACTGAGGGGCCTTGTGACACCAAGGGAATATTGTGAGACAGTGAGGCCTCATGTAACCAGTGAGACTATTGTGACCCTGGGTGTCCCCACAGAACCAAGAGGACCATTGTGACATTGTGGGCCTGGTGAAACCAAGAGACCTTTGTGACACTGCAGGACTGTGTGGAACCAAAGGTCCAGGGTGACACAGAGGGGCTTCCTGTGGTCCATTGTGACCAAAGGAGACCATTGTGATACTGCAAGGCCTCATGGAATTGTTGGGAACAGTGTGACACTGTGTGGCCCAATGGAACCAAGGGAACACAGAACAGGTCTGGCTGATTTGGCCTCCTAGGGGCTGCCTGACTGGTCCAGCTGTCCTTGGCATGGTGAGGGTCTCTGCTCATCTGCTACTGAAACACTGGGGCTCCCTGCTTTCCTTCTTATGGAACAGAACTGTCCTTCTGGGCCAGGCAGCCATGGCCAGAACTGGGATTTCACCCACAAATTCCCTTATATCCAGGGATTGTTCCCATAGGAATATTGCCAGGACAAGTCTGGTGGGCAGTGCTTTCACAAGAGTCACCTCTCATCTGTCCCCAAAACACTGGGGAAGGCTCTATGCTTTCCTTCCTATGGGAAAGACTGTCCTCCTTTTCCTGGGGCCTGTGGCCAAAATTGTGATTCCATCTCCAAAATTCCCTATATCCAAAGAGTGCTCCCAGACAAAATCTGCCATTACTGACAAGTCTGGCTGGTCTTGGCCTAGTGTCTTCCAAACACTGGGACTCCCTGCTTTCCTTCCTCTGGAACAGAATTGTCCTTCTGGGCCACGTGCCCATGGCCAGAATTGGGATTCCCCCTCCAACATTGCCTCTTGTCAGAGACTGGAGGAGATTGTTGGCTGGAAACACTTCCTGTGTCTTGGGGGAGGAAGGGGCAGGTGCAGCCTTGCCCTGCCCTGGAACCTCAGCACTGCCCTGCCCTGGAACTGCAATCCCCCCAGAGCCTCTGTCCCAGCCCAGCAGTGTCTGACAGGCCCTGGCACACCAAGGCAAAGTTCCACACCCACCCCTGGAGCCCCAACCTAGCTCCTGAGTGACCAAATGACCCCAAGTCCCACCTTGGGGAAGGGCCCAGGAAGACCAAGGGATATCTAAGGCTGAGCACAAGGCAAGCACACATCTTGACCCTACCTCCTCCTGGAATTTCTATCTGAACTCTGAACACTGCTGGAATCCAGGAGTTGGTAGCTGAGTGTGTGCTCCTCTATATCTTACTTGCCTTTCTCTCTGTGTCTTCCTCTTCTAATTCTGTCCCCTTGCAAATATTGAGTAACTTAAAATTGAACAGGCTTAGAGTTTGTGAAGTTGAATGGACCATGTTAATGCTTTGAGAAGTGTTTTTTTGTTGATTGAATGTCAGTATTACACATTTTGACAAAGTTTCTCTGATTTTCTATAGTTCCCAGCAAAGGCTATTTTGTTGTGTTGAGCTCCTGAGAATCTCTTCTTAGTATTTCTGCAGTGACTCCAAGTCAGAGGACACAAACAATTATAATTCCATTTCAACGTCTCATTGAGAGAGTAGTTTGGGAGATGGGAGTCAGGGCTGGTCTGTCTTGCTTGGCACAGCCCAGGCAGGGCTTTCACAGCCACATTCCACACTCCATTTCCCACCTGGAGCCACTGGTGCCTCTGAGTTCTGCTGCCCCAGCCCCAGGGACACTCTCCTTGTGTGCCCATTCCCCCAGGGGCTCTGGGCAGGGATGGCCTCAGTGGGGGCTGCTGACATCCTCAGCACCTTGGAGGCTGCTGCTGAATTTGACTGCTCCAGAGGCTTGTTCAGCCTTCAGCTCTGCACTTCAGGAATTCAGGGCCCCAGGGCTCATGAACATTCAGAACACCTTAACAAACCAAGCCTTGGGGAATAAATTGATTCAATTTTCCAAATCTCGTGTGATTAATTAGACAGATTTCAGAAGTGCATTCAAAGTGAAGGTATTTTATTTACAGAGACAGGGAGAAAAGATATCTTTGGGTGCTGTTTAGGTTTATTTCCTGTTAATTCATTAATATCTGCTATCTCCAATTGACACTGAATCCAAGCACCTCCTGATGCAGTTTGAATAGATATGAAAATCAAGACCCTTTTATGGCTGATAATCAATCAGACTCTGTCCCTACCCCCACCCCACCATTTCCCTCATCCCACCCCCGGCACTCAGAGCAGCCTTGTACAAATCTGAGCTCCCTCCAGCCCAGGCTGCACCTGCAGCTTTCAGCTCCCAGGCTCCAACTCCCACCTGCTTTCCTTGCACAAGGAGCTGCCCGAGACACAGAGGGATGTTCATTTATTGTCAGCCAACAAAGCCAAGGGAAGGCACAGCTCCATCAACTGCAAAAGTCATTCTTCTCCCTGGCTCTGCCCTGCCCCTGATGCCCACAGCCTGTCCTGTTCCCTTCATCCCTCCTTTGCCAGGCACTTTGTGGGACAAAGCAGCTCTGCTCTGGGTATGGAGGGAGGTCCAAGTGCAGCCCCTGGAGTGGGAACTACAACTCATCAGGCTTGTGTCCTTTGAGGGACCATGAACTGGAGAGACTCAGAGGCAAAGAAAGATTTCTCTTCATGGCTAACATAAATAATGTGAACATGATAAAACTGAATAAATATAAAAGCACTTCCCTCAGCTCTTTGTGACATCCCAGTAACTTCTGACATGTCCACCATCAGCAAGCCATTGCCATACAGGAAGAATTTTAGACAAAGATATAAGAAGAGGTGATATAAAAGATAAAAATATAAATAAGATGCTGACTAAGGGGTTATTTAAACTTCTGAAGATTGGGCAACTCCCTGAAGCTCAAAGCATGAAGCCAATCAAGGGAGATGCACTGGAATGACCAGAGAACAGCTGCAGGAGGAAATCTGGGAGCAATGGGAAGGACATAGATCCAGCTGCTCTAAATGAAGAGACATCCTTAGGCATGACCATTTAAACAGGAGAGCTGGAAGCAGCTGAAGGAAGAGGGCCATGAAGTGTTAGCCTGGATGTTGGTGGCAAAAGTAGAGGGGAAGATCAGTATCTCTTATCCTGCCATAAGGAGAAGAATCCAGTAGATACAAGAAATTCCTGTTCCTGGTAGGAAAACTTCACCTTTTCTTAAAATACTCAAATGACCCAGATAATAAAGATCTCCTTGTGTCTCATGAAACTAACAGGTATTAAACATGTGCCCCTTTGCAGGCAGCCATCAGCTGGGTGCACATGAACAGGCAGTGCCACTTGTAGGGTCCCAGTGCCCTGAGGTGCCCAGCTGGGATTGGATCTCTCAGGGAGCAGCTGAGGGAGAGCAGAGCACCTTGCAAGCTGCTGTGTGCGCTGCAATTCCATGCCCCTGCCCATGGTGCAGCAGCCCTGCATTTCCCTGCTGCAGCCTTGGTCTCCAGCACAGCCAGGGAGGCTCTTTGGGCTCTGGGCTTTTGCTGCAGCCCCCAAGGGCAGCTGAGCTCTGCCTTTGGCACAGCCAGCCCTGCCCAGCTCAGGCAATGCCCAGCAATTCCTTGTCTGTTCCCAGCCTTGCTGTCAGCCCCGTCAGCGGCTCCATGTCCCCTGTGTGTCCCTGTGCTGCCCCAGCCATGGTGCCACAGCCCCTGTGCAGGCCCAGCCCAGGGCAGGAGCACTGCGGCTGGGAACGGCCCCTGTGCCGTGGTGCCCACAGCAGCCCTGGGGCTCTGTGCCCCATGGCCTCCCTGCTGGGCAGCCTCTGCCAGCTCCTGCACAGCCCCTGGCACCTGTGGGCCTGCACACACAGCCCTGCCCCGGGCTCTGCCGGGCTCTGGGCCAGCACAGAGGCCGGGCAGGGCTGCCCATGGCCGCCAACAGGCCCTGAGCCCCGCAGGAGCATGGAGCTGTGCCACAGCCCAACTCAGCCCAGGCCAAAGCTGGGCTCAGCAGCCAGGGCTGACAACGCCTGGGCACAGAGGCTGCGGCTGACAAATGTCCTGGGCTCCCTGCCTGCTCTGTGCCTGCCACCAAGGGCACACAGCAGCCTCTCCTGGGCTCAGCCCCAGCCATGGGGGAAGGAAGGGGCTTGGCCAAGGCAAAAGGAGGCTCCCTGTGTGCCCTGCTCCCCTGTGCCTGAGGTGCTGAGAGCTCTGCAGCCCCTGCTGCCATCCCATCTGCCCAGGCCAGCACAACAGCCACGGCCTTGGGGCCCTGCAGAGCTGCTCCTGCTCCAGGCACAGGGCTCATCCCAAAGCTGTGGCAGACACAAAGCTGTGCACATTTCTGTTCATTCCTGCTCTGATGAGGATGGATCCTCAGCCACATGGAGGGTGCTGCTGAATATTACACATCCAGAGGCCTCCTCTTTATTGATCTCTTCACTTCAGGAATTCAGTGAGAATAGCTCATCAATATTTGTTCAAAACAGCCAAACAAGAAAAGTCCAAGGGAATTAGTATTCAATTTTGTGGTTAACTACACAGATTTCAGAAGTGAATTGCAAGTGAATATATGATATTGAAAACAATGAAGAGACCTCATGTCTCTCTACAATTCCCTGACAGGAGGGTGCAGCCAGGTGGGGGTCAGGCTCTTTTCCCAGGGAACAGTGACAGCACAAGAGGACACAGCCTGAAGCTGTACCAGGCAAGGTTTAGGCTGGACATTAGGAAATATTCTTCCCACAAAGGGTGATTGGGCATTGGAATGGGCTGCCCAGGGAGGTGGGGCAATCACCGTCCCTGGAAGTGTTTCAGGACAGCCTGGATGTGGCACTGAGTGCCATGGTCTGGGTGACAAGGTGGTGTTGGGTCCCAGGTTGGCCTTGATGCTCTCCAAGGTCTTTTGCAGCCTGGTTGATTCTGGGATGATTGTGACCCTGCAGGGCCCTGGGGAAGCAAGGGGCCATTGTGACACTGTGGGGCCTGGTGGCACTAAGAGGACCATGGTGACACTGGGTGTGACATGGCAGCACAGATCCCAGGGGCCACTATGACACTGTGGGGCTCCATGGAAGCAAGGAGTCCATTGTGACACTCTGGGTCCTGGTGGAACCACAGAGGCCACTGTGACCCTGCAGGGCCTTGTGGCACCAAGGGGCCATTGTGCCACTGCGGAACGAAGGAGAGCCTGGGGACAGCCTGGTGCCCAATGGAACCAAGGGGCCATTGTTCCATTGCAAGGACTCTTGGAACTGAGGGGACAATTGTGACACTGGGGTGCCTCATGGAACCAAGGGTCCCTGGTGACACTGCAGGATCTTGTGGAACCAGGGCTCCACTGTCACCCTGCCCCACCAAGGAATTCATGGTGACACTCTGAGGCCAGATGGAACCAAGAGGCCACTGTGACCCTGCAGGGCCTTGTGGGACCATGCAGAGCATTGTGACAGAGCAGGACCTCATGTCATGATGGGGCCATTGTGACCCTGCAGGGCCCCATGGAAACAAGGGGCCAGTGTTGCTACACAGGGACTCATGGAATGAAGGAAATGTGTTTAACACTGTGGTGCCCCCTGGCACCAAGAGGCCATTGTGACCCTGTGGAACCAAGGAGAGCATTGCTGCACTGCCAGACCTCATGGAACCAAGGATCCATTATGACCCTGCAGGGCCTTGGGGGACCAAGGCACCATTGTGACACTGCAGGGCCCAAGGATCCAAGGGACTTTGTGACACCAAGGGGTCCCATGGAACCAAAGGGACATTGTGACACTGGGAGGCCTCATGGAATCCTGGAGAGCATTGTGACACTCCAGGGCCTCATGGAACCGTGGGGACACCAAGTTGTGTGGGAGTGTTGATGTGCTGGAGGGTAGAAGGGCTCTGCACAGGGCCCTGGCCAGGCTGGATCCAGGCCCAAATCCAACCAGGGGAGGTTTAACAAGTCCAAGTGCCGGGTCCTGAACTTTGGCCACAACAAGCCCTGCAGCACTGCAGGCTGGGGACAGAGTGTCTGGAGAGCAGGCAGGCAGAAAGGGACCTGTGGGCACTGCTGGACAGCAGGCTGGACATGAGGCAGCAGTGTGCCCAGGTGGGCAAGAAGGCCAATGGCTGCTGGCCTGGATCAAGAACAGTGTGGGCAGCAGGAGCAGGGCAGGGATTCTTCCCCTGTGCTGGGCACTGCTTGGGCAGCACCTCGAGTGCTGTGTCCAATTCTGGGCCCCCCCAATTTAGGAAGGACATGGAGGGGCTGGAGTGTGTCCGGAGAAGGGCACCAAGGCTGGTGAGGGGTGTGGAGCACAAGTGCTGTGAGGAGTGTCTGAGGGAGCTGGGGTTGTTTATCCTGGAGAAGAGGAGGCTCAGGGCAGACAAGGCAGTGTCAGGGCACAGGTTGGACTTGATGGTCTCCAAGGTCTTTTCCAGCCTGGCTGATTCTGTGATTCTCTGCAAGCACCCTTGGAGCAGTTGCAGGATGAGCCCTGGCCCTCCTGTTGACAAGGTGCAGCAGCCCAGGTCCCTGAGCTTCTCCTGCCAGCCCCAAAGCCCATCCTGTCAGTGCTGCAGAGCCTCTGCAGCCCCTCCTCAGTGCCCACAACAGGGAGCCCCACAGGCAGACACAGCAGCCCAGATGTGCCCCCCCTGGCCTGGGCTGCCTCTGGCAAGGCAGCAGCACCAGGCACTGCAGGAGCCTGCAGACAATTCCTGCAGCACTTGGAAGATGATCCTGCTGCCCAAGGGACGTTCCCATGGTGCCAGCTGAGGAACTGAAATAGGGAGTGGGGCCAGAGAGGAAAGGGCAAACAGGGATGGGCTGTGTGCAAGGGATGAAACAGGGGTGGGCAAGAGGAAGAAATTTGTGGCAGGAAGAGTAAAGAAAGCAAAGGTGTAGCTAAGGAAAGGCTGAGGGCAGTTTGGGGGTGTCTGCCAGGCAGCCCTGGCTCTGAGCAACAATGTCTGCAGTGGCACAGGAACCTGCCAGCTGCTGGGAACAAACTTTGTGTGTGAGTGCAGAGGCCAGGACAAAGCTGAGTGGTTTCCCTGGCATGGCACAGCCCTTGGTGTCCCCAGGGGCTGATGGCATTTGTGCTCCCTCAGGTTGCTGTGGCCACGTCAAGAGCCTGTGGGTGCTGAGGCCTGCTGTGTGCAATGCAAAGAGGGAAGGGGGAGAGAAACAATATGAGAAAGGGCACTAACAATGACATTTATTGTAGACAATAAAGAAGAAGTAAAACAAAGAAAAAGGACTTGAGAAATGAAACCAACAAGCAGTATCAAAGATGACTTTTATTACAAGTAATTTGCAGAAACTGGTGAGCAGTTTAATGTTTCCTTATGCATCCAGTGATCAGTGTCCACACTGCAGCCTTGAGCTCCTGGTTCCTCAGGCTGTAGATGAGAGGGTTCAGAGCTGGAGGCACCACCGAGTACAGAACTGACAGAGCCAGATCCAGGGATGGGGAGGAGATGCAGGGGGGCTTCAGGTGAGCAAATATGACAGTGCTGAGGAAGAGGGAGAGCACAGCCAGGTGAGGGAGGCAGGTGGAAAAGGCTTTGTGCCTTTGTCCCTGCTCCGAGGGGATCCTCAGCACAGCCCTGAAGATCTGAACATAGGAGAAAACAATGAACACAAAACAACACAGTGCTAAAGAGATGGAAAAAAAAATAAGTCCAAATTCCCTCAGGTATGAGTGTGAGCAGGAGAGCTTGAGGATCTGTGGGATTTCACAGAAGAACTGTCCCAGGGCATTTCCCTGGCACAAGGGAAGGGAAAATGTATTGGCTGTAAGGAACAAAGCAATGAGAAAGGCACTGGCCCAGGCAGCTGCTGCCATGTGGGCACAAGCTCTGCTGCCCAGGATGGTCGCATAGTGCAGGGGTTTGCAGATGGACACGTAGCGGTCATAGCACATGATGGTCAGGAGATAAAATTCTGCTGTTATAAAGAACAGAAAGAAAAAGAGCTGAGCAGCACATCCTGTGTAGGAGATGTTGGTGGTGTTCCAGAGGGAATTGTGCATGGCTTTGGGGACAGTGGTGCAGATGGAGCCCAGGTCAGTGAGGGCCAGGTGGAGCAGGAAGAAGAACATGGGGATGTGCAGGTGGTGGCCGCAGGCTACGGCGCTGATGATGAGGCCGTTGCCCAGGAGGGCAGCCAGGGAGATGCCCAGGAAGAGGCAGAAGTGCAGGAGCTGCAGCTGCCGTGTGTCTGCCAGTGCCAGCAGGAGGAAGTGGCTGATGGAGCTGCTGTTGGACATTTGCTCTCTTTTGGCATGGGGATCTGGAAACAAAGTAATGATGGAATAGTTGTGTTTGGAGAGGACTTTCAATATCCCAGCCCAGCTCGGTGACACTTTCCCCCCACTGCGTGCCCAGGGCTCTGCTGCCTGGAGCTGTCCCTGCCAGCAGCTGCTTCCCTGTGCCCAGGGCTGGGCCCTGCCAGTGCTGCCAGAGCCCAGCCCAGCCCTGGGGGCTCAGCTCTGCCCTGCACACCCCTCCCAGCACAGGGCACTGCCAGGGGCATCTCTGGATCTGCAGGATCTGATGGCAAAACCAGAGCAACCCTGACAAGGCTGGAAAAGTGACACTGATGTTGCCTGTAAGGGGCTCTTGGCTGATTTCTGTCAGTGCCTGGTTTAGTAACACTTGAGAGAAATGGTTATTTTCTCCACCTGAACAGAGAAACTAATATCTCTGTGCAATTTCCCACCCAGGAAACACAGAGCAGTACATTAAAAAAGCAAGAACTTCTATTTTATACAGAACTTGACTCCCTGAGCTCCCTGTATAATTAACTTGGAAATGCTCTGCAGTTAAATGTCATGGTGGGAGCAGTCCTGAACAGTGCAGCATCCTCCCCACACCAGGAGAACACTCCCAAGCCTTAGCAGCTGTCTCCCTGCACCCAGACCTTGTCCCCCAGTGCCGCGAGCAACTGCCAGGGCTGGCTGAGAGCTGTCCCTGGCAGGCAGCAGAGTCCCTGCCCCAGCACAGCGCCCTGGGCTGCAGCACCCTGCTGTGCAGGACAGCCCTGGGCACCCCTGGCTGCTGAACAGCAGAGAGAATCAGAGAATGTACTCACAGAGTCTGCAGGCACTGGCATGGTACAGCTGTAGGAGATCTCTGCAGGAGCTGCAGCTGCATTGTCCTGCAGCCAGAGGTTCCTGTGCCAAGGGCTGGCAGTGATTGTGCCCCAGTCCCTTCTGAGCACCTTGCCAGCCCTGACTGATGGAAGCTCTCTGTGCCTCTGCGCTGTGCCTGCGCTGGCTGCAGGCAGTGCCCCAGCCCTGCTGGGCTGGCAGAAGAGCTGCTCAGCCACAGAAATGTGTTTTTGAAGCTCTCCTTGGTTGCCAGCATCACCCTCTGCGCCAGGAGCTCAACAGCACAGCACCAGGACTTTAATGAGCCCCTTGGGACTTCGGTGCTTTTTGCATCAGACTCAGTCCCTTAGAGTGTGATTAAAAACTTCTCAAGAACTCAAAGTTAAATTTAAACACTAAAGTTCTTATAACTTCTAATGGGTCCTACTGAGGGACAGGACTGAGGAAGTGTGCCCAGGTTCCAGGTAGAGCAGAACACAGCAGGCACTGATGACAGGGGGGGAACAAACAAGGGAAAGGTGTCTCTGGTGCTGAGCAAACCTGGATGTGTTTCAGGAATGCAAAGGGCCAAGGCCTGAGCCCCAGCCCCTGGCAAGGCACATCCTGTCCCTCCCTCAGTGCTCAGGGCTCTTCCCAGGGCACTGGCATGTGGGGATGTGCAATGCCAAGGGCAGCACCATGGGGCAGCCCCTGCCAGGCTGCTGAGCAGGGACAAGGAGGCAATGAGGCCCCAGGGCTGCCAGGGTCACTTGTGCCCTGCTGACCTCAGGCGCAGGGACAGCAGCCGTGGCCAAAGTGCTGCAGGAGTTGGCTCTGTCAGGGCCTTGCAGCTGCTGCACATGCCTGTGCCCTCTGCAGCCCAGGCTGTCCTACGGTGTCCCTGCCCTGTGCCTCTGTCCCTGCAGGCTGTCCTCATCCCCCGGCTGCCCCACCTGGCTGGGCCCTGCCTTTGCTGACAGCTCTGCGTCCTGCCTGCCTCTGCCTGCACACACAGAGCCTTGGGCTGCTCCACACTCCTTCTGGGGGACGTGTTGCACCACAGCCCTCCCCTGGCACAGAAATTCATTGCTCATCCTGTCAATTCTGTACCACCCCAGCAGCACTTGGCATTCATTTTTTTCTTTCTCTGTGTGTTTTCTTTTATGTCAAAAGGATTCACTGATGCCTGTGAGATGCTGACCTGGAACAGAGTCTAGACAGTGTTTAAAGGAATAAAGTAGGTATTTATAAAAGGCCTGTGAAAGGATACACCTGGAGCAGTACAAGAGCCCGGCTGTGGTTACACCCCAGCTGGACCCAAGATGGATGACTGGTCATGAGCTTTCACACCCCCAGAAGTTTTGGTCTATTTGCTTATTGCTTCATTTGTCCAACCACAGCTTCAGATCTTGATGTCCCATCGTCCCAGTTTCTTCTCTTCAATTCCCCATTGTTTAAACATTTTTTGGGCTCAAAGCTGCTGATGTCCCTTGTTCTCAGCCTGGAAAAGGATTGCCCTGTCTAACCCAGTGGCAAAGCGAACTTACCAACACCCCATGTGAGGCCCAAAGCCACTCACCAAGGCAGTAGGGAATCTGAAAAATACAAACCTCAAAACTTAAGGCATTACCACCATCTCTGAAACCACCATTCTGTCCCTCCCACGGCTGTCCTCCACTTCCCTCAGTCACCACCCCAAAGAGCACAGAGTTCCTTTGTCCCTATATAATGGTCATGTGTCCAAGGCCTCCAAACCCCACCTTGACTGACCACTGGGCCCTCTACAAGGTGTTGTAAAGTGAAAACATTCAGCTCATAGTATAAGAAAATCATCAATATCAAGACTATCCAGACTTGTCTGTCCTGGCAGCTTTTGGCTGGGCGCAATCCTTGGATAGATGAAATTTTGGAGGTATAATTTTTGCCATGGACACCATAAAGAGGAGGACAGTTTCCACTGGAAGGAGAGCACTGAGTCCCAGTGTTTAATGATACAGCCCTTGGGAGGTCAAGCCAGCCAGACCTGTCACTCCTGACAGCTTTTATCTGCGAACAATCATTTGAGAGACTGAATTTCAGAGGCTAGATCCTATTTTGGCCATACCCCCTTCACAATAGGAAGGAAAGAACAGAGTCCTGGTAGATCAGGGGCAGATGAGAGGTGACATCCAGAGTTCAGGGCCAGCCAGAGCTGTATGTCCTGGCAGCTCTTGTCTGGGAGAAACCCTACCCATAGGGATTGTTTAGGGGCAGGATCAATTTTGGCCAAGGGTACCTGAAAAGACAAATGGTTCTTTTCCAAAGGAAGGAAAGCCCAGAGCCCCAGTGCTTCAGGGGCAGATAAGAAGCAACCCTCAACATTCCAAGGTCAGCTGCCCCTGTCAGGCAGCCCATGGGAGGCCAATACAGCCAGAGCTG
This sequence comes from Certhia americana, assembly GCA_018697195.1. Classification (NCBI taxonomy): domain Eukaryota; kingdom Metazoa; phylum Chordata; class Aves; order Passeriformes; family Certhiidae; genus Certhia; species Certhia americana. The sequence goes on along the minus strand of JAGMWU010000311.1, from coordinate 404 downwards.
TTCCATGTCCCCCTTGGTTCCACGAGGCCCCAGTGTCACAATGTTCTCCTTGCTCCTGCAGTGTCACAATGGCCCCGTGCTTCCGTGAGGCCCTGCAGGGTCACAGTGGCCCTTTGGTTCCCTGGAGCCCCACAGTGTCACCATGGTCTCCAGGATTCCATGGGGCCTTGCAATGCCACAATGGTCTCCATGGATCCACGGTGCCCCACAGGATCCCAACGGCCCTTTGGCTCCACGAGGCCCTGGAATGCAGCAATGGCCTCTTGGTTCCACAAAGCCCTGCTGCTTCACACTGGCCCCTTGGGACCCTGCGGCCCAACAGAGCCACAGTGATGTCCTTGGTGCCACGAGGCCCCTCAGTGTCACAATGATCCCTTGGATCCCTGGTACCCTGCAGTGTCACA
>JAGMWU010000307.1:20625-36363 GCA_018697195.1 Certhia americana | reverse complement strand
GCCCAAGGGCAGAGTGTTGGTGAGGGCTGGAGTTGGAGGCTGTGTCTGCCCCGACAGCCGGTACCATGGGGCTGTGGATGCTCCTGCCAGCGTGGGCTTGTCTGAGCCAGGCCTTGTGCCTCTTTCAGGTGTCCCTGCTGCAGTCACAGCTGGCCTGGGACCGCCAGCACCGGCAGAGCTACATTGAGAGCTGTGCAAGGACCAGTCAGGAGCTGTCAGACCTTCACCAGGAGCTGTCCTGCTCCTTTGCAGCTGTGCTCAAGGAGCCCAATGCTGCTGTTCTGGAAGCAGAGACTCGGAAGCTGGATCAGTCTTTGAGCCTAAACTCAGTACTGACATCCCTGGGCCATCAGTCTCAAGAGAGACTTCCTGTGCATCCAAGAGGCAGACCTGCCAGAAGTGATGATGACCTGAGGTAACAGCATCTCTGGTCTCCTTTTGAATGGAAGGATTTCTGCTATGACAAAGAGCTCATGGATGTGAGAAATGGGATCAGCTCCTCAGGGCAGGGCTACTCCCTGCCTTTAACATCTGTTGGTCTCACATTTAGCTGGTGTCAGACCTCACCTTATGTTGAGGATCAGGATGTATGAAGTATTATTTCATGAAGTAGATGATTTCTGGGGCTAAAATGTGAATGTGTGAGAACAACAACAGAGGTAAGGAGAGAGAATAATGTATGGAGAAGGAAGCCGGCAAAAGAACTGAACAGTAAGTTGTAGGTGACCTCTATCTGAGGGCAGCTACTTAAAATAAAAGAACACAAAATGTGCGCTACAATTAAAGTAATGTAACATTTGTGATGTTTGCATTTGCAGGCATCTCCTAGGGATCGGCATTTTAATTTTTTTTTTTTAATAAAAAAATTAAAATTGGCACAGTGAGGCTATCATGAGCTCTTACAAAATTTCCCTTCTTGAAGGCAGAGGTGTTCTCTGCAACAAATAATGGGAGTTTGAGTCTATCAAACAAGGGGGTGAAGAGTGCACAGCAGGGATCAAAGTTCAGTGAAAAATGGGGCTTCCTTTCCTTTCTCCCTTTTCTTCCCTTTTTACCTCCAAAGCACTGGTGGCTTTGCCTCAACAGCTGGCCTGAGGGACAGCTCGGCTGCTCTCCACAGGCTGTCAGTGTCCAGCTCCAGGCCCTGCCACAGCTTCAGGCCATGGACAACATGGGGAGGGTGTCCGAGGCAGGGGGAGCTGAATCCCCTCCCTGCTGTGTTGCCCACACTGCCGGGGATGCAGCCCAGGACATGGGTGCTTTCTGGGCCAGTGCAGAGAGAGGTGTCCTCTGACCCTTATCCCTATCTGTCACCCCAGTAACCCTGTATCTGTAAGGTCTCTCAGGAGCTGGCCAGGCTCAAACACAGCTGAAGGAAGCTGTAACTCTCTGCTTGGACCCTCTTAGAGCTGCTTTCCTGCCTTAAATCCTCTTTTCTTGTTCCCCCAGGATGTGACAGATTGCAGGGAGTAAGAGTAGAATAGGATGTGGCTGGGGGGATGTCTCACCTCTCACCACCAAGTCCAGAGTGTTGCTGACAGCAGACCATTCTCTCGAAGCACTGATGTAACACTGGCAGCTGTAGCGGCCGCTGTCACCTTTCTGCACGTGGCAGAGGCTGTAGTCACCTCGTTCCCTTGAGAGTAGCTGGGCTCGGATCTGGCCCTCCAGGGACAGGAAACAGCCGGTGCTGGGGTGTGTGGAGGTGCAGTGGAACATCACATCAGCTCCCGCAGTCACCTTGTGCCCAGGCAGGACAGAGAGGTTGGGTCTGGGGAGACGGAACTCTGTGGGGACAGGAGAAGAAATGAGAAGGTGCAGAGGGCTTTGATGTGGTGCCAGGAGCACCAGGACCTCTGTGAAGCCACAAACTGGCTCAGGCAGAGGTGAAGATGGTTCCCACCTCTCCAAGCCAGGGAAGCAAAGAAAACCCCTGCCTATCATGAAAATGGCCATGAGCACACCAGTGTGGCCTGGGGTGTGTGACCCCACAAGAGGGGAAACAGCACATCCCTCACCTGCCTCCCTCCACCATGGCATTAGTTCTATTGCCATGTAGCCCTCCACAGTGTATCCCCATGACTATGGCCTGATGCCCCGGGTCTCTGACGGTATTCCCATGTCCATGCCCCATAGCCATGGTCCCCTCACCACCCATTTACGCCTTCCTGCTCCTCTGCAGCTGCTATCTCTGAGATAAAAAGCCACATTTCCTGTGTGTGCAGCAGGGAATCGAAACTGTTGGGCCAAGAGGAGGTGCCAGGGCTTCTGTGCAGTGAGGCAGAACAGAATGCTTGGCAGCAGTAGCTGGAGCTCCGGGCAGCGGGCAGGGGTCTGCCTGCAGTGCCCAGCATGGCCCTCAAGCAGCTAAGGCAAGAGTGGGTCTGGGGATGTCACTGGGGGTTTTGGAGGGACACAGGGCGTGGCTGGAACATTCTGGGGGTCACGGGGGGCTGTTGGTGGGGCGGGGGGCTCAGGGGCTGGTGGGAAGAACTGAAGGTGACTGCCCTGCCCCTGCCATCAATCCCTGATGGGGACTGAGGTGGTCATGGCTTACAGGGAGAGGGTTTCGGAGGCTGCTGGATGTCTTGGTTTTGACTGGGAGAGAGAGAATTTTCTCCGGAGAAGCTGCTCCAGCGCTGAGTTTGGGATTCAGAGTGAGAACAGCATTGGTAACACACGGAGTTGGAGCCCCGTCCAGCTCACTCCAATTCAAGGACTTTACAGTGTCCCCTGCTCTGCCAGAGAGGAGGAGGATTGCCAGGAAACCTGACCCCAACTCGCCAGAGGGATATTCTGGACCACAGGTCCTCCTGCCCAGTGAAGAAACTGGCCAGGAGCCACTGATTGCTACTGGGGAACAGGCTAGGCATTGGTCAGTGAGTGATGAGCGACTACTGGGCATTGCTGGTTTCTCTCAGTTTTATTCCATTCTCTCTCCTTCCCATTACTATTCTTAATAGTAGTAGCAGCAGTAGTGTCAATATATTTAGTCTTGTTTCAGTTATTTAACTATTCATATCTCCACTCATGGGTTTTACCTTTTCCTGATCTTCCACCCATCCCACCAGAGCAGCGTGGGACTGAGTTCCGGCTTTGGATTAAACCACAACAGTCCTTACTGGGGCACAAAGAGTTAGATCTAGTTAGTTAGCACATTAGATCTGACCAGAGTTTGTTCAAAGTTGTTTTAAGCATATCTCGTATTTATTTAATAGCTGTGGATCACAGTTTGCTCGCAGAGTTCCTGCTAATCGAATCTGCCGGCTGTGCTCAGCATTGCTGTCCCCGCTGGGCTTCGGGAGCCATCCAGTGGGAACTGTCAATAATGACACCTTCAGGCTCTCCTCCTGTGAGAGCCAAGCCAAGAGACAAATCTTCCAGCATGGCCTTGCCTTTGCCCAGCCTTGCCTTGCCCTCCCTTTCCCCAACACTCGACACCTACCCAAACCCTGAGGTCAAGTCCAAGAGGATGGGCACGCAGACAGAGGGGTCTGAAAAAACTGGGGCTGTGGTTGAACTTGTTTCTTCTCCTTTTCGGCCTAGCTGCCTTCCCCTGCCCTGGACATTCTGCTGCACCTTGCCTGGTTCCTTACAGGCAGAGGCCAGCAGGTGCACGGCCTGGGCTCTGCTCCAGCTCTCAGGCAGCCCTGTTGTTAAGGAAAATTCCCTGTCTGAGCATGCCGGAGGCACTCTGGCAGTCACACTCCCACCACCAGACTGTTCCTGCTGGGACCAAAGCCCCTTCACAGTGGGCGGCTCAAGTGAGATGAAGGGTGCCCCCATTGTCTCACACATCTCATTCCACAAAACAATTTATTCCCAGCGCAGGAGCACAGAAACAGCTCGAGCCGGTGCCTCCAGGGAGGGACCCTAAACCCCTGGGCTCTTACAGCTGCACAGTCCAAGCACAGCAAAGTCTCAGCTCTTCCTCCCGAGGCTTGGCATCTGCCCTCAGTGGCCACTGTGCCACAGATCCCCGGGGGCCCTTCGTCCTGCCAAGGGTCAGCAGATCATGGGCTCTTGCCTGGGGCTCCTGCCAGCCAGAGCTCAGCCTGGAGCCAACACTGCAGCTGCACCTCGAGCTACCTGCACCAGGTGTGTTCCTCAGCACCTGTGCTTTGCAGCTGCCGAGGAACTGCACACAGGGTCTCCTGCTCGGCCTCCCGGGACCGCATCTGGAGCTGCCGGAGCTGCCTGAGCACTGCCCCAGGTGCGGGGGGTGTGAACGCGCTGCAGGGCTCATGGCCCTCGTGGCTCAGCAGGACATGTGGCACAGGGGAGCTGGGGCACAGCCCATGCTGCTCCTCCCCTTGCCAAGCTGGAGAAGAGCTGCAGCTGGAGCGTGTGCCAGAAACTGCTTTGGGAGCAGAGGAACACCGTCCCTGGGCTGTGGCCCTCGCCGATTCCCAAGAGCCCCGTGGTAATCAATCACTGCTCCTCCAACAGATTGCTCTGTCTTTGTGCAATGAGCGAGCCTGGCAGGGCTCTGCAGAGTAAAAGCTGCCCCAAGGAACCAGACGGGCCGGAGGAACAGGCACCGGAGCCCTCACCAAATCCAGACAAGAAGGGGTAGGAAGGGAGAGTGTCACCACACAGGACAAAAGAAACTTATCCAATACCAATTTGACGTGAATAAGCAGACACTTCTTTATTCAGGTGCTGAGAACATGGTGGAAATCTCCTCTGGAAATGTGTTCCACTTAACAAACAAGACCCGTCCATTTTATATGTTATTTTTTTCCTAAATCATTGTTACGTACATTCCTTTACATGCTACACATACTATGCCCGCTCTTGAATCTAACCTTTTCATTGATTGGTTCTAATAGTTAATGTCTTCATGAACATTCTTATTCTAAAACAATCATTGGTCATCTCTCCTGAGGTCAACTGCTTGGAATCCTTAATACTAAAATCAAGATGGGAAGGCCAGTGGGTTTCCAAGCAGTGTTATTGGTGAACGTGACCGCAACAGAACGGTCCAGTAACTTCCTGGGGAGGTTTCTACAGTTCCACATTCCAAATACAGCACTCCTAGTATTTCTACACCTTATATTTCATAATTTCTACTTATAGCTAACCCTTTTATATGATTTGATTATTAGATCAAAATATTCCTAACAAGATCAGCCTGGAGCAGCAGAAGCCAGGGCAGCAGAGACTGGGAAGGAGGCACAGAGGTGTCTGGGCTGAAGGGAAGCCTGAGGAAAGGGGAGGAGAGGGCTTTCCTCAGCCCGTGCTCCTCTTGTTTCTCAAAACATGACCAAGGAATCTCATGTTGCCAGGGATGGCAAAAAATCCAGTTTTCTGTAATTTCCCCAGCTGTGGCGGCTTGGCCATGACAGGGAAGAAGGTCTGTAAAGGGAAAGTGGGAAAAGCAGTGCCCAAACTGGGCATCTTTGGAGTGGCAATTCCTCCCATTCCTTCCTGCTGGCAAGGACACTTTGCCTCACTGAATGACAGGACAGGGGAAGGGGGAAGGGGCCTGTGGACAGGAGCTCTCACAGCTGGGTCACAGGGAAGGGGTGACCCACAGGGCTGTCCAAAGGGGCCTCCAGGTGTGCCCTGTCCCCCCCAGGTGTGGTGGGCGGTTTCCGTGTGACACGTCAGCGTGGTGATGTGACAATGCGCTGATGTGACATCACCATGATGTAACAATGCCCCATCACTGGGAAACCTCTGGAGCGTGAGGAGTCAGCGTGGAATTGCAGCACCATGAGAGCCTTGGAAGGAGCTGTGGAGCACTGCTCAGCATCACAGCACCACAAGAGCACTTGGAAGGAGCTGTGGAGCTCCATCTCGCTGCTGGTGTCCTGCCAAAAGGCAGAGGCACTGCTGAGTGCACTGGGAATTACAGGGAGGAGAGCAGTGGGCTGATAGGGTTTAGCTGGTGAGCCTGGGGCTCTGGGGGCTGCTTTAGGGCCCCACAATCCTCAGGACCCTCAGCTCTTTCTCTTGCACCTGCTGTGTAGGAGGCTTATTGAGCTGCTGCCTAAGTCTCTGTGTCTTCCCAGCTCAGCCACAGAACTCCACCCCTGGGAGACTGAGCCACCAGGCTGATGGATTCTGAACTGCTGAACCTCCCACTCGGAGTCAAGATCTATGTGAAGCACAAGTCTAACCCTGTATTCTGCAGGGGAAAGCTGGGGGAAAAGGTAAAGGAAGTAAAAGGGGGTAGAAAAGCTCTCCTCTTTCATGGGGTCCCCATCACGCACAGTTCTTGTGGCCACCTCCTCTTCAGCAGGAGCTGCAGTCCTACAGTCAGGCAGAGCTGGGCAGCAGAGGGAAGCTCCAGGCTCTCTGGAACACAGAGAAGAAACACTTGTCAGTCTCCTCACTGGTTTCTGACCCTGTGCATGTGTGTGGCCAGGTCCCTGTCCGCAGCAGACAGCTGTGTTTGTCCGGGTGCCAGGGCAATGAGCCCTTCCAGCTCATCCTGCCATGTCAAGTCAGGCTCTGGTGCACCTTTAAGGGAAACTCCGACCTTCTCCTGCTTATTCTCTTGGCATATTTGGAAGAGCTTGCCTTTCCCTGTTTGGGGAATGCACATGCAATGCTCCTCCTCCTCCAGCTTACACTGCACTTCCCAAGGCAGAGACTTGCTGGAGGTGAAGGCAGAGGCAGCTGACACAGCCCTTGGACCTGCCTAACCCAAGGACACTGGTTTCATCCATTCTCCACTGGCTGCATTTGAAGCACTGGGCTTGACCTTTTTGGCTGGAAGGCTCAATTGTGGGTGGGTCAGCAGTTCTTCCTGGTGGCCTAAGGTGTCTATTTGCTGCTGGGGTTGCTGCTGGGGTTTGTCGTGTCTCCATCCCATCAACAGCCCAAGCATGGCCCCTTGTCTTTCTGTGAGGGCCTCTGTGCCTTCCGAAGGATGGAGAAGAGTGTTGGTCTTCAGAGTACCTTGCCCTTTTCACAAGTACCACGTGGCGCCTCTTTGCTGCTCTCTCCTGCCTCCTTCATACTCTGGGAAATGTCTCTTACAGCTTCACGGGCCATGTCCTTATTTCAATCTGGAAGATCCCTACATCCACAACATGGGCGTGCAGTACAACTGCCTGAATGATCCCCACCTTAAGAACTACCACAAGCGCAAGGACATCCTGCGGATGCTGAAGAGGGAGGGCCTCATCACCAGTGACAACAAGGTAGGTTTGGATATCAGGCTGATCAAGTCCAGGCCTGTTCAAGCAGGGTTCCCACAGCCCTTGCTGCAGCTGCCTGCTGCTGTCAGAGGGCAGGGCCGTGCTCTGGTGTCCCTGGAGCAGAAGCAGCACCAACATCCCCCTAGCCAGTCCCTGTCCTGCCCTTCTCAGCCTGCCCCACACTGCCTGTTCAGCCCTGGCTGGGGGGACATCAGTGGCCCCAACACCGGGGTATGGGGGGAGGGCCTGTGGGCAGCTCCCCTCCCGCTGGGGTCGGGCTGTTTTGGGGAAGGCCGTCTGCATGGCTGGACAGTGCTTGGGGGATTCTGCCCTCATCTCTCCACAGGTGGTCTGCACTGTGAAGGAATTCAACGACTACAGGCAGTACCTGACCAGGATCAAGCGGCAGTTAGAGCAGATCACAAGGCAGCAAGAGGTAGGCAAAGCGCTGTGTTCAGGGGCATGGGACTGTGCAGGGCTGTGCTGCTGGGCCGGGCGCTGTGGTGGGGAAAGGACTCCGTGCTGGGAGCTGAGCCAGCGCAGGGTGCTGAGCTGGGCACGGGCAGCAGGGCCACGTGCAGGCACACGCAGTTCTGAGGGAAGCCCTTCTCTCCTGCCCTCGTGGCCTGGATGAAGCAGAGTGCTGGCCTGGGCCCATGAGAATCCTCAGCACACAAGGGACGAGCAACTGACCCACAGCCTGGGGTCACAGGAAGGGCCTCTGCCACTTCTGGACAAATTAAAGGATGGTCCCAAACTGCTGGGAACCACTGACACTTCCTGCTGGACCCAGCAGCAGCCACAGCCTCAGAAACCTTCTTGCCCACCTCCACAGGAGAGCAAGGAGACCGCCCTGAAATCAGGGAGATTTCAAAGAGGGAAAAGAGCTTTGGACAAGAGCCAAGCCTACTCCAGAGCTGAGCTGGACACTGCTGCTGACTCCCAGAGGAAGCTGAACAACACTGCTGATGGCCTCTTTAAAGCTATCTTTGAGCAGCTGAGCGCAGCAGAAGTCCAGAAGCTCCAAGAGCTGGTTGAGACTGTTGTGCGCAGAGTCTTTGGGAAGCTCGGGGTCCCTCAGGATCACTATGTCAACTTTTTAAGGAGGGCTGCCCGGAGGATCAGAGGAATAGTTTTTGGCGGCTGTGTGAAAACAGAGACACCTCTAGACCACCTTCAGGAAATGGAAATGTTGGCCAAAGAGCTTGTAGCGACAGTGTTGGAGAGACTGGGGGACCATCTGGAGTCCAAAGTTTCTAAGCCAGGGAGGACAGCCAAAAGGAAGGAGCAGTCTGTGGATGGAGCAGCCACCCGAGCAGACAAATCCAAGGAAGCTGAAAAAGACAGAGCACATTTACAGGCTTGCCTTGACAAACTCAGCCGACAAGTTGTTAAGAATGTTCGCTGCCTCTTGAAATCCATGGTAGCTTCTGAGTTTGAAGGAGACTCCAGCTGTGAGTACAACAAAATCCTGGAGCTTCCCAAGGGTAAGGTCTCCAACAGACAGATACAGAAAGGAATCTCTGGAGTATCTGAAGAACAGAGCCAGGAAGAAAGGACAAGAGTAAAGCTGCCTCACTTAGGACCACAGCTCCAAGCAGAAGGGACTGGCTATGCCAAAACCATGGAGCCTGAGCACCCTGCAATGGTGAAGAGGAGCTTGGTGAAAGAAAGGAATCCAGCAACCTCAGGCAACACTTCAGACATAAGGACCATGGCAAATCAGATCGTTCAGTCTCTATTGGACCAGACTGGTGAGCATGGGCTTGCACCGATCCCCAGACAGAATTTTCAAGGACTTGTCCCAAACCCAGCCACATCCCAAGGTGGAGAGGAGGGCTGTGCTGCTCAGGACTCTCTCCCCTCCATGCACCCACATTTTTCCCGACAGCCCACCTCTCTGGTGGGTCTGAAGCCTCCTGCCCAGGCCGGAACACGGCGCAGATCAGTGCACCCAAAGTTCGTCTGAGGCGAGCGAGGTGTGTGGCAGGAGAGCTGAAGACCTCCCAGACATCAAACCTCACACCCTTGTTCCATCAATAAAGAGTTTATTCATAAGACCTTGCTTGTGCTTCCTCCAAACCAGGCCAAACTGCCTCTGCTCATTTTCCCTGCTGTAATGTGTCTCATCCTCTTCCCTTCTGCAGTCTCAGACATGCTGCAAGCCAGTTTTACAGGGAATCTGAGCTAGGGAGGCGAGGAGTAGCCAGCATTTTTGTCTCATACAGCAAGCTTTGCTGTTGGGCAAGTGGAGGGATGCATCCCATTGGAGGCAGCCTGGCTTTCACCTTGTGTGAAGGACAATGCTGTCTTTGCCTTGCAATCCTTTTTTGCAGGGCCCTTTCTCCTCAAACCAAGCTGCCTCAGAAGCTCTGCAGAAGCACTTGCTGTTGCTGTTGTTGGGATCGACAGCAGCATCTGCATGTGAGCACTGGTCTGCCACCTTCGGGTCTTGCTTGCCCCGAGGAGGGAGTCAGGGAAAAGGTGGAAGCCCAAAGTTTGTTCTGATTTGTCCTTTTTTTCATGCCCTGCCCTGGATTGAAATGGTCAACCCACATCCCTTTGTGGGAGCATAATCATCTGCTCAGCAGTGGTGGTCTATGAGTGAGGGCAGGTCTGGCACAGCAGGTGGAACAGCACCACTGCAGGGGGTTAAACAGGCTGGAAGGAGGGATGCCAGGGCACAGCTGCCATCAAGGGCCTGTCCTTTCCCCAGGTGATGAGATAAGGAACAGCTGGGGACCTAAGGAAGGTAGCGGTTCATGACGCTTCCCCTGCCACTGGGGCTGGACCTGCCCCGCAGGAAGGGCCTGGAGCCCGTCCAGCAGTCCCTGGTCTGCACCCGGCAAGGCTCCTTCCATCTCCCGCCTCAGGCTGTGGGCCCAGGGGGAGATGCAGCAGTCCCAACCCTGCCGCAGCTCCAGAACAGAGGGGCCGAGGTGCCTCTGTGGGTGCTGCTCCCCTCGGGGGATGGGCAGGGCCTCACACAGATCCTGCTCCTGCAGAGGTTGCCTCGCCTCGTCTCTGGCTGCAGCCCGGGGTCCCTCATGGCACTTGTGTCCCGCATTTATCTCATCAGTGTGTGTGAATATCTAAGGAGAGGGTGCTAAGAGGCTGGAGCCAGGCCCTGCTTGGCAGTGTGCAGCAATGAGATGAGGCAATGGGCAGAAACCTTTAACCATGAAGTTCCTCCTGAACATGAGGAAGAAATTCCTTCCTGTGCGGAGAGTGAACACAGGGACAAATTGCCCAGAGATGGTGTGGAGTCTCCCTCACTGGAGATATTCCAGAACTCTCTGGACACAATCTTGAGTAAGAGCAATCTCTACAATGAATAAAAACCTGAATCTCTTTAAAACCAAACTCATAAATTGTTTCAATATTGAGGCAATAGAAGGAAACAGATTTGACAAGCAGTTCCACCAGTCTATCTCTTTCAGGCCCTGTTTTTGTCATATTTTTACTAATGCACTGAAGTTTCAAAATTTGGCTTCTATTGTTACCTGTAAGACTGAAACAACAAATTTCATCCAAATCTTCCCCCCATGGCTGACTTGGAGCAATCTCCAGCTGTCCCATTTTCCAAGACTGCTTCCCTATCCAATTGTTGTCCTTCTTGAAGTACTGCAATCCAAGTTGGGGTAGTAGTCAGGGGTTTTGGAGTGTACAGGCAACCCGTGTCAGCTGGAGGTTGGCACCTTTGGCTAGTGTAGGGACTCCCACTAATGACTGACTCAACACATTTACAGGGAAAAGGTCACAAGAGTGAAAGGCTTTAGCTGGAATTATTTATCACACAATAGAACTGCTAATGTAGTGCCCTTCTTATTAAATCAGTTATATAGAGCTATCTTTTGAACTAGAGAATGATGTTACGCACCCATTCCAATTGCAATGGGCAATCTCTTTCACCCAGCCTTGAGGGGTATCCTTGAGGGATATCCCCTCCCAAGGGAAGGATTTTCCACACACCTTAGGGAGGTAGGCGAGAAATCCCATCTGTGAAAATGTGGGATTGGTCTGTTATAGTATAAAGTGATTGACTGTCAGTCTTGACACAATTTTAGTTCAGGTATTGTCATGCCTGCTCAGCAAAATACTGCTGAAACAGATGTTATTGTCTCTTTCATTTCTTCTACATGACACTTGGGACCTTTCCTTCTGTCTTGGCCTGCAGGCCTCTGCTAATTCCAGCCTTGATCAGGAAGCACCTATCTAATTCTGTGCTACTTCTGGTCTAATTCCAAGTACTTTGTCTCAGCACTCTTCAGCACTAAAACCAGCAGAGCCTCCTTGCTCAGTCCATCCCTGATAACTTGTAAATAAGACAAAGTTCAAGCTGCTCTAGCCCAGCTCAAGTAGAGCATCCTGCTACACCCACCCTGTGAGTGCAGACAATCTTTACTTCATGAAATGGTAATGCTATGAAAGTATCCACAGTGTATGTAAAGAGTAAATGGTCAAATGTGTTGAGAAACATCAGTCTCCTATGTTTTGTCATTTACCCTTACTCACATGACTTAAAAGGTGCTAGTTCTTATATCAAAATGTTAAAACTTTATTTCATATTATCTATGAAATAAAACACAGCATCTGGTTCTGGCAAAACAAATACAGTGCTTTTTCTTTCTTCAACCTTTGTATTTCTGGATGAGTTTGTTTTCTTAATTGCAGGATTAGGTACCACATTCTTACATATGAGGGTGTTCGTCTTTCCGGGGAGACTGTTTGGCTAGCTCTAAACCCCAGCAAACATGGACAAGGACAAAAGTAAAAGACGAGAAGCGCGCTTTCTTCCTGGGACGATGGGTCCCACAGCTTTTATTGTCCAGGCAGGGTGAGGAGAGAGGGAGAGAAAGCCAAATGGAACAGGGCTTTTTCAAAGGCCCAGGGAGAAAGGGAGGCACAGGAAAGAGCTGGAGCCAATGGAAACCAATGATGGGAGGGGTGAAGGGAATGAAAGGAGGTCCACCTGGGGGAAACCACAAACACTACAGGGCCTTGTGATACAATACAACACCTCCTCCTTTTTTTTTCTTTAAATAAAATTAAAGAAAGGGGTTTGGCTTATTCTGATTCAGAATATGAGTTTGTCCACCACTTATGATTTGTGGGCCAGTTTGGTTGCTTTTGGTCCACAAACTCTGTGTGGTTAACTTCTGAGGTAGCAGGGATTAAATTGTGGATGGCTTTTAAAATTAAGCAGCATAGAACCCTGAACGCTAACACAATCAGGAAAACAACAGCAATAAACAACAGAACTGTTTTAACTATTGAAGTCCACCACCCGTAAAGTCCCCAGTCCTTAAACCAGTCCATAGAGCCAGTCTTCAGATTCTTGTTTCACTTGTCTGATTAGGCTTTTCATTTCTCAGAGACCTGCGTGGACGTTAGGTGCTTTCAAGGTTAAATTCAGGCAGCAAATCCGGCAAATTCCTGGCACTCATGTCCATGCAGAAGCAGGACAAAGTCTATGGCTGCACGATTTTGGAGTGTGGCCTGCCTGGTAATCTCCTCATCTTCTAGGAGGGAGCTGATGGCGGTGGATGTTAAGTTTGCCTGTTTGACTAACCAGCACTCTAGGTGGCCCAATTCACCTAGAGCTTTGGCTGCTGTGACCCATGGGAAGAACGGGGATGCAGCAACTCTTTTTGATTTGGACCAATGAAAAATTTCTGAATTGCAATTTGGGTCAAAATTGTCAGCGCTTCTCTTTTGAATTCTGTTGGCTGAATTGTTTTTTCAAATCCATTCACCAGTTAAGGTTTGGTTGGGTGTCAACAGGGACAGCTGCCCAATGGTACACGGCCCTCCTAAAAGCTGAGATGGGATTCCTGTCTATGCCTTATCTCCTTAGGAAGGTTTCTGGGATGTGAATGGTGTGAATTATCTGCTGTAACATGGCTTAGAATATCACACCACTTTTTGGCAGTGAACTCTTCTCAATATTGCAGTACGTTGTAAAAGGCTTTAGTGTTAGATAATGGGGTGAAGATAAAGCGAATGCAGTATGGTGCTGGGGAGGAACCTAACAACTCCAATTCTTGGGGTTCCTGAGCTGCTTTGGGCAAATTTGGTAGCCACTCTTCTATGGGGTTCTTAATCATTACAGCCCACTGCTGACGGGTTTTGTGTTGTTTGATGTAGTGTGATTTGGGACCTGGGTCAGGCATGGGTGTGTTAAAACTGGTTGGATATTCTCCAGCTTGCAACGGGATCCCTACCAGGCAGGTAGACATAGGGTTTCTTGCTGCTGCAGTGGACAGGCATATATTTTCTTGTTGAAGAGTCTGTGCCAGGGTCACCCAGATGTTCTGGTGTGGTTGAGGGACAATCCACGCAGCTGTCAGACTGCTTATCATGAGCAGGATGACTACTTTTACAGGGATCATCATGAGGTTGACTGGGAGGTAGGCTGTTTCTAAACGTAAACAAACATTTTTAACATATTAAAAGTCAGGGGTCTGCCGGAATTCAACCAGATTGTTTAGGAAGGTATCGTCTCCTTTTTCCGGAGGTGTCTTCTCTTTGAAGTGACAGTTACTTGTTTGTCATCCCCTCATGCTCGAGCTGGGCTTTTGGGAACAAAAGGTTTTACCCACTTCTGGGGTACCCACTGTGGGCCTGCAGGGGTGGATACGCATGTGTAGCCAAGCCCCAAAGTAACAAGTTCAAAAGGACCTTTGGTTACCCAAGTTTCTGGGAATTCCTTGATTAGGATTTCTGGGATTTCCTTGATTAGGGCTGGTGGACGCTGTGATGACTTAAACTGATTATTAGTGTGGAAATGATGTACCACGGGAGGACAGATTCTTAAATGAACAGTTCATGAAATTAATCATGAACATGGCTTTGAAGAGCTTTTGTTGTGGTGACATCCACAGTGTTGAACTGCTCTGCCTAGCCAGGACTTGTTTGAGTGTCTGGTGGGCATGCTCAATTACAGCTGGGCCTGTGGGGGATGCCTTTTTTATGCTCCACTCCCCACTGCTGGACAAACTCTAGGAACTCCTTGGCCTTATACGCTGGGCTGTTGTCAGTTTTGATTTCCCTAGGGATCCCCAGCACTGAAAAGGCTTGCACCAGGTGCTGTTTGGCATGTGCAGCCTTTTCTCCTGTGTGGGCAGAGGCATAAACCGCACCTGAATATGTGTCTATGCTTACATGCACATATTTGAGGCGACCAAAATTGGGAATGTGTGTAATGTCTGTTTGCCACACTTCGCAGCTCCCAGGGCCTCGGGGATTAACGCTAATACCCATTGATGGCATGGCCTGGAGCTGGCAGCTAGGACAGGTAGCCACAATGGCTCTAGCTTGACTCCGTGTCAGCCAGAACTGATGGACTAGACCCGGCACATTCTGATGGCATTGCTGGTGACTTAGCTTTACTTGTTGGAAGACATCCAGAAGGCGTGCCATTTCTGCTGGGGCAGCAAGAGAATCTGCTTTGTGATTCCCTTCTGCGATTTCACCTGGCAAATTGGTATGTGACCTCACATGCATTACATAGAATGGATGCTCCTGATGTGAAACTAAATAAATTAGTTTTGAAAGTAAACTGAAGAGATGCTTGTTCTCAATGTCTTTGAGAACTGCCTGCTCTGCCCTGGACGCTACTCCCGCCATGTAGGCTGAGTCAGTCACCAAATTAATTGGCTCTGTGAACTTCTCAAAGGCTCTCACTACTGCGGCTAGTACAGAGACCTGGGGTGTCTGAAACAAATTCAACATCAGTTTCCCAATGCTGAGTCTGGGGATTTCTCCAAGTCATCACTGATTTGTGGGATGCCCCAGATCTCAAGGCACTGTGAGTGCCTTGAGAGGCCTACAATTCCTTTTCTCAGGAGGAATGAGGTGAAATTCCTCATTAAACAATTTGTGTGATGTGGCGTGGACTGATAATTGTCCACTGTAGCTATCCAGAGATGGCTGGAGGTTGGCATTGTTTTGGAGCAGGTGCTAGAACATCTCTTTGGTCAATTTCTTGGGATAGTTCTTTCCCTCCTTAGAAAGTTTGACTGGGAGGTGAGTGCACATAAAGTCACAACCAGCCAGCTCACACAGTCTCATTCTGGCTTTCCAGATCAACTGAGCTATCAGCTCTTGTGGCTGTGTGATGGTTTTGAATCGCTGGTGGGAAAGGAAGACTCATTCTATGATTAAGAGTGGATCTTTCTGTCCTTTGATCCATTGGAAAATTAAACCATATAATTGTGGCAGTTTTCCCAGGACAATGAATTTGAAAGGCAGCTTGGGCTGATAATGGTGAGCCTGCCTCTGGGTCAAAACCTTCTGTGCTTTTTGGATTACAGCTTTTGCCTCTGGGGTCAGTTCCCTGGGAGAAAGTAGCTCTTTCTCCCCCCTCAATAAATTGATGACAGGATCTAGGTCTTTGTTGGTGAGACCGAGCCAGGGCCTTGTTGTATCCCTTTTATGAATGCTCTCCCCCCAAAGCCCCTCCCCCAGAAACTGTAACCTGGCCTGGGTTACCTGCCCCCTTTTCTCCTGACCTATGGCTTTCACCCAGGTATCCTGATCCCGACCCCAAAGGTGATAAAAACCCCTCTCCCCCCATGTGACCTCT
>JAGMWU010000305.1:13654-26199 GCA_018697195.1 Certhia americana | reverse complement strand
GACGTCACAGAGAGGTCCGTCCCAGGGCGGCCACCTCTGTGACGTCACAGAGTGGTCCGTCCCAGGGCAGCCACCTCTGTGATGCCACAGTCAGGTCAATATTGCTGCCGTCTTGCTGTGATGTCACAGAGGCCTGTGTTCTGGTGCAGGCAACTCTGTGACGACACAGAGAGGTCAGTCCCAGGGCAGCCACGTCTGTGACGTCACAGAGAGGTCAGTTCCAGGCCAGCCACCTCTGTGACGTCACAGAGAGGTCCGTCCGTGGGCCGCCTGCTCTGTGACGTCACAGAGACGTCAGTCGCAGGGCAGCCACCTCCGTGACGTCACAGAGAGTTCTGTCCCAGGGCAGCCACCTTTTTGATGTCACAGAGAGGTTAGTCCCAGGGCAGCCACCTCTGTGACGTCACAGAGAGATCCGTCCCAGGGCAGCCACCTTTTTGATGTCACAGAGAGGTTAGTCCCAGGGCAGCCACCTCTGTAATGTCACAATCAGGGCTATTTTTCAGCTGTCTTTCTGTGATGTCACAGAGGCCTGCGTACTGGTGTAGTCATCTTTGGGACGTCACAGATAGTTCCGTTCCAGGGCAGGAACCTCCGTGAGGTCACATTCAGAGTAATAGTGCAGCTGTCTTTCTGTAATGTCAAAGAGGCCTCCGTACTGCTGGAGCCATCTTAGTGACGTCACAGAGTGTTCCGTCCCATGGCAGCCACCTCTGTGAAGTCAGAGAGAGGTCAGTCCCAGGGCAGCCACTTCTATGATGTCACAGTCATGGCAATATTGCAGCTGTCTTTCAGTAATGTGACAGAGGCCTGAGTGTTGGTGGAGACAGCTCTGTGACGTGACAGAGAGGTCCGTCCCACGGCAGCCAGCTCTGTGACGTCACAGAGCGGTCAGTTCCAGGGCAGCCACATCTGTGACGTCACAGAGAGGTCCGTCCCAGGGCAGCCACCACTGTGACGTCACAGAGATGTCAGTCCCAGGGCAGCCACCTCTGTGATGTCTCAGAGAGTTCAGACCCAGGGCAGCAACCTCTATGACGTCACAGAGAGATCAGTCCTCGGGCAGCCACCTCCTTGACGTCACAGAGCGGTCCGTCCCAGGGCAGCCACGTCTGTGACGTCACAGAGAGTTCAGTCCCAGGGCAGCCACCTCCGTGATGTCACAGAGAGGTCAGTCGCAGGGCAGCCACCTCTGTGATGTCACAGTCAGGGCAATAGTGCAGGTGTCTTTCTCTAATGTCACAGAGGCCTGAGTCTTGGCGGAGCCACCTCTGTGACGTCACAGAGCGGTCCGTCCCAGGGCAGCCACCTCTTTGATGTCACAGAGAGTTCAGTCCCAGGGCAGCCACCTCTGTGATGTCACAGTAAGTGCAATCTTGCCGCTGTCTTTCTCTAAAGTCAGAGAGGCCTGAGTCTTGGTGGAGACACCTCTCTGATGTCACAGAGAGGTCCGTCCCAGGGCAGCCACCTCTGTGACGTCACAGAGAGGTCCGTCCCAGGGCATCCACCTCTGTGATGTCTCAGTCAGGTCAATATTGCAGCCTACCTCTGTCAATGTCACAATCAGGGCTATTTTCGCTGTATTTCTGTGATGTCACAGAGGCCTGCGTTACTGTGTAGTCATCTTTGGGACGTCACAGAGAGCTTCCGTTCCAGGGCAGGCCAAAGGTCCGTGAGGTCACATTCAGAGTAATAGTGCAAGCTAGTCTTCTGTAAGTCACGAGAGGCCCCGTATGGTGGAACCATCTTTGGGGACGTCACAGAGTGTTCCGTCCCATGGCAGCCACCTCTGTGACGTCAGAGAGAGGAGCTCATTTTCAGCGGAAGCCACTCTATGATTTCACAGTCATGGCAATATGCAGCGTCATTCTGTAATGTGACAGAGGCCTGAGTGTTGGTGGAGACAGCTCTGTGACGTGACGGAGGTCCCGCCCCACGGCAGCCAGATCTGTGCACGTCACAGAGCGGTCAGTTTGAGGGCCAGCCACATCTGTGACGTCACAGAGAGGTCCGTCCCAGGGCAGCCACCACTGTGACGTCACAGAGATGTCAGTCCCAGGGAGCCAACCTCTGTGATGTTTCTCAGAAGAGCTCGTCCAGGGCAGCAACCTCTGATGACGTCACAGGGAGAATCAGTCCCGGGGCAGCCACCTCCTTGACGTCACAGAGCAGGTCACGTCCCAGAGGGCAAAGCCATTGTCTGTGACGTCACAGAGAGTTCAGCCCAGGGCAGCCACTCCGGGATGTCACAGAAGGTCAGTCCAGGGCAGCCACCTCAGTGATGTCACAAGTCAGGGCAATAGTGCAGCTGTCTTCTGTATGTCAAGAGGCCGAGTCTGGCGGAGCCACTCTGGACGTCCAAAGCGGTAGTCCAGGGCAGCCACCTATTTGACGTCACAGAGAGTCAGTCCCAGGGCAGCCACCTCTGTGACGTCACAGAGCAGCACAGTCCAGGGCAGCACCTCTGTGGACATCACAGAGAGCTCAGTCCCAATGCAGCTACCTCGTGAAATCACATTTAGAGCAATAGTGCAGCTGCCTTTCTGTGATGGCACAGACGCTAGCGAGTACTGGTGGGCCACATTCTGGACGTCACAGAGAGGTCTGTCCCAGGGGGCAGCCACCCCTGATGACGTCACAGAGAAGTCAGGATCGGGCAGCCACCTCTGGACGTCACTAGAGAGGTCAGTCCCAAGGGCACCCACCTCTTGATGTCACAGAGAGGTAGTCCAGGGCAGCCAGATCTGTGATGTCAAAGTAAGGGCAATATTTTGGCCGCTTGTCTTTCTCAATGTCAGAGAGGCTCTCTGAGTCGCTGGTGGAGACACCTCTATGAATGTCACAGCCGAGGTCCGTCCCAGCGGCAGCCACTCTGTGACGTCACAGAGCAGGTACCGTCCCAGGGCAGCACTCTGTGATGGTCCACAGTCACGGTCAATATTCCAGCCGTTCTTGCTGTTGATGTCACTGAGGGCCTGTTCATGGTGGAGCCAAATCTATGACGTAACAGAGCGGTCAGTCCAGGCAGCCACTCTGTACGTCACGAGAGGTCAGTAGTCCACAGGGCAGCCACCTTCGAGACGTCACAGAGAGTCAGTCCCAGGGAAGCCACTCCGGTGTCGTCCAGAGAGTTTGTCCCAGGGCAGTTACCTCTGTGACGTCACATAGAGGTCCGTTGCAGGGCAGCCAAATCAGGACGTCACATCAGAGCAAAAGTCCAGCTGTCTTTCTGTGATGTAACAGAGGCCTGCGTACTGGTGGAGCACCTCTGTGAGTCACAGAGAGGTCAGTCTAGGGCCAGACCACATCTGTGACGTCGACAGGAGCCATACGTCCCATGGCAGGCACCTCTGTGACCGTCACAGAGAGGTCAGATCCAGTGCAGCCAAATCATGTGACGTAAAAAGAGAATTCAGACCGGGCAGTCACATATGTGACGTCACGCGTGGACAGGTCCCAGGGCAGGAACCTCCGTGACATCACAGATAGTTCCGTCCAAGGGCAGCCACCTCTGTGACATTCACATTTGGAGCAGCAGAGCAGCTGTCTTTCTGTGATGGCACAGAGGCCTGAGTACTGGTGGAGTACATAAGCGGACGTCACAGAGAGTTCCTGTCCCAAGGCAGCCACAGCTGTGACAACAGAGAGGTCCGTCCCAGGAACAAACACCTCATGGGACGTAAAACAGGAGAGTTCCAGTCCCAGTGCAGCACACCCTGTGACGTCACAGGGAGTTCAATACCAGGGCAGCAACCTCTGTGACGGTCCAGAGAGTTCTGTCTCAGGGGGCAGTTTACCTCTGGACTTCACATAGAGAGTCCAGCCGCCAGGGCAGCCAATCAGTGGACGTCACATTTCAGAGCAAAAGTGCTGACTGTCTTCTTGATGGTCAAAGAGGCCTGCGTAAGGGTGGAGCACCTCTGTGACGTCGCAGAGAGGTCAGTCCCAGGGCATAAGCCTCTATGATGTCACAGTCAGGGCACTGTTGCAGGCTTTCTTTGTCTTTTGTAAGTGACAGAGCCTGAGTGTTGTGGAGCCACCTCTGTGACTCACAGAGAGGTCCGTCCACGGGCAGCCACCTCTGTGACGTCAAGAGGATCCGTTCCCAGGGCAGCCACTTTTTTATGTCACAGAGAGGTTATTTAGTCCAGGGCACAACCTCTTGTAATGTCAGAATCAGGGATATTTTTCAGCTGTCTTTCTGGATGTCACAGAGGCTCTGCGTACTGATGGTGACATCTTTGGGCCGTACAGAGAGTTTCGTTTCCAGGGCAGCCACCTACGCTGAGGTCACATCGAGTAATAGTGCAGCTGTCTTTCATGTGTTGTCACAGAGGCCTCCGTACTGGGGAGCCATCTTTGGGAGTCACAGACGAGGTCAGTCACAGGGCAAGGCCACCTCCGTGACGTCCAGAGTAGTTCGTCCAGGGCTGTTACTCTGTGACGTCACATAGAGGTCCGTCGCAGGGCCAGCCAAATCAGTGACCTGTCACACCAGAGCAAAGGTTGCAGCTGTCTTTTCTGTGATGTCACAGACGCTCGAGAGTACTGGGAGCCAAATTTCGACGTACGAGAGGTCTGTCACAGGGCAGCCACCTCTGTGACGTCACAGAGAAGTCAGTCCCAGGGCAGCCACTCTGTGACGTCACTGAGAGTCAGTCCCAGGGCAGTCACCTCTGTGATGTCACAGGAGGTCGAGTCCCAGGCAGGCAAGATCTGTGATGTAAAAAGTAAGAGGCAATAGTGCGCTGTCTTTCTCTAAGGTCAGAGAGGCCTGAGTCTTGGTGGAGGACACCCTATGATTCGTCACAGAGAGGTCAGTCCCAGGGGCAGCCACCTCGTGACGTCAAAAAAACAAGGGAGACGGTCAGTCCCAGGGAAGCCTCTCTGTGACGTTCACAGATTGAGGTTCCGTCCCAGGGCAGCCACTCTGTGATGTCACAGGTCAGGTCAATATTGCAGCGTCCTTGCTGTGAGTCACTGAGCCTGTGTCATGTGGAGCCAAATCTGTGACGTCACAGAGCGGTCAGTCACAGGGCAGCCACCTCTGTGACAGTCAAGAGAGGTCAGTCCCAGGGCATCCACCTTCGAGACGTCACAGAGAGGTCAGTCCCAGGGCAGCACTCAGTGTGTCCAGAGAGTTCTGTCCCAGGGCTAGTTACCTCTGTGACGTCACATTAGAGCCGTCCGTTGCAGGCAGCCAAATCAGTGACGGTCAACTTCAGGAGCAAAAGTGCAGCTGTCTTTCTGTGATGTCACAGAGGGCCTGACGTACTGGTTGGGAGCCACCTCTGTGGCCGTCACAGCAGAGGTACGTCCCAGGGCAGCCACCTCTGTGACGTCCACAGAGACATCCGTCCCACTGGCAGGCACCTCTGTGAAGTCACAGAGAGGTCAGATCCAGTGCAGCCACATCTGTGACGTAACAGAGAATCAGTCCCAGGGCAAGATCACATCTGTGACGTCACAGACGTGGACGTCCCAGGGCAGGAACATCCGTGGACATCACAGATAGTTCGTCAAAGGTCACCACCTCTGTGACAATACATATGAGAGCAGCAGAGCAGCTGTCTGTCTGTGATGCACAGAGGCTGAGTACTGGTGGAGCACATATTGCGGACGTCCACAGAGAGTTCTGTCCCAGGCAGCACATCTGTGACAACAGAGAGGTTCCGTCCCAGGACAACCACTCTGTGGACGTACAAGGGAGTTCAGTCCAGTGCAGCAACCTCTGGGACGTCACAGAGAGTTTCCTACCAGGGCGCCAGCTCTGTGAAGTCCAGAGAGTTCTGTCTCAGGGCAGTTACCTCTGTGAATTCACATAGAGGTCCGTTCGAGGGCAGCCACTCAGTGGACGTCACATTTCCAGGAGCAAAAGTGCAAAGCTGTCTTTCTGTGATGTCACAGAGGACCTGCGTACTGGTGGAGCCACCTTCTGTGAGTCGCCAGAGAGGTCCAGTCACAGGGCAGCTCTATGATGTCACAGTCAGGGCAATGTTGAAGCTGTCTTTCTGTAATGTGACAGAGGCCTGAGTGTTGGTGGAGCACCTATGTGACGTCACAGAGAGGTCCGTCCCATGCAGCCACCTCTTGTGACCGGACAGAGAGATCGTCCCAGGGCAGCCACCCCTTTTATGTCACAGAGAGGTTAGTCCAAGGAGCAGCCACCTCTGTAATTGTCACAATCAGGGATATTTTTCAGCTGTCTTTCTGTGATATCACAGAGGCACCCTGCGTACTGATGGGACATCTTTGGGAAACGTCACAGAGAGTTCCGTGCAAAGGGCAGCCACCCCGGAGGTGTCACATTCAGAGTAATAGTTGCCGCTGTCTTTCTGTGTTGTCACAGAGGCCTCCGTACGGTGGAGCATTCTTTGGGACGTCACAGAAGGTCAGTCCAGGCAGCCACCTCCGTGAGTCCAGAGAGTTCTGACCAGGGCGTTACCTCTGGGACGTCACATAGAGGTCCGGGCAGGGCAGCCCACAACAGTGACGTCACACTCAGAGCAAAAGTGGCAGCTGTCTTTCTGTAAGTTCACAGTGGCCTGCGTACTGGTGGAGCCACCTCTGTGACGTCACAGAGAGGTCAGTCCCAGGGCAGCACCTCTGTGGACGTCCAACCGACAGATACGTACCAGGGGCAGCCACCTTTCTCATGTCACAGGAGAGGTTAGTCCCAGGGCAGCCATACTCTGGATGTCACAATCAGGGCTATTTTTCAGGCGGCTGTCTGTGATGTCACAAGAGGCCTGCGTACTGGTGGAGCCATCTTTGGGACGTAACAGAGTGTTCCGCATTGCAAGCCACCTCTGTGACGTCCAGAGAGGTCAGTCCAGGGCAGCCACCTCTATTATGTCACAGTCATGGCAATATTGCAGCGTCTTTCAGTAATGTGACAAAGGCTGAGTCCTGGTGTAGCACCTCTGTGAGTCAGGAAAGGTCGGTCTCAGGGTAGCCACTCTGTGTCGGCACTGAGAGGTCAGTCCCAGGGCAGCATCCTATGTTATGTCACAGTAAGGCCAATATTGCAGCGCCCTTCTGTGATGTCACAGAGCGACATCGACGTCCCCCCATGGGGTAGCCACCTCTGTGATGTCACGAAAGGTCAGTCCCAGGGCAGCCACCTCTGTGACTCAACAGAGAGTTCGCTACAAGGCCGCGGCCCACCTCTGGGATGTCCAACACCTGATGTCCGTCCGACTACCAACCGGCACCACTTCTGTGATGTCAAAGTCAGGTCAATATTGCAGCAGTCTTGCTGTGATGTCACAAGGACAGCCTGTGTTCGGTGGAGCCAACTCTGTGACGACACGAGAGGTCCGTCCCAGGGCCAGCCCACCTCTGTGATGTTCACAGTAAGGACAAATATTGCAGCTGTCTTTTGTGATGTCACAGAGGCCGGAGTCCCGTTGCAGCCACTTCTGAGAAGTCACGGAGAAGTCTGTTACCAGATCAGCCACCTCGTGAAGTCAAAGAGAGCTCCGTTCCACAGGGCGCCAACCACGTCTGTGATATCACAGAGGTTCAGTCCCAGGGAAGCCACCTCTGTGACGTCACAGCAGGGGCAAAACTGCTGCTGTGCTGTCTGTAATGTCACAGAGGGCATGCGTCTTGGCGGATCAACCGCTGTGATGTCACAGAGAGCCCAGTCCCAGAGCAGCAGCCACCTCAGTGATATCACCAGAGGCGTTCAGTCCCAGGAAGCCACCTCCGTGATGTCACAGTCAGGGCAAAGTGCAGCTGTCTCTCTGTTAATGTCACAGAGGATCAGTAGTATTTTCCTGACACCTCTGTGACGTACAGAGCGCGTCCGTCCCCCGGGCAGCCAACTCGTGAGTCACCAGTGAGTTCAGTCCCAGGGCAGCCACCTCTGTGGGACGTCACCAGTAATCTCAGTCACAGGGCAGCACCTCTGTGATGTCACAGAGAGATCCATCCCAGGCAGGCACCTCTGTGACGTCACAGTGAGTTCAGAGCCAGGGCAGCCACCATTGTGAAGTCACAGAGAGTTCAGTCTCAGGGCAGCCACCTCTGTGACATCACATTTAGGAGCAGTATCGTGCAGCTGTCGTCTGTGATGGCACAGAGGCCTGAGTACTGGTGGAGCAACATTTCGGACAGCACAGAGAGTCTTCCCAAGGCAGCCACCTCTGGACGTAACAGAGAGGTCGTCCCAGGACAACCACCTCTGTGACGTAACAGAGAGGTACGAACCCAGGGGCAGTCCGCTCTGTGACCTTACAGAGAGGTCCGTCCCAGGGCAGCCCACCTCCGTGACGTCACAGAGAGGTCAGTCCATAGGCAGCCAAATCCGGACGTCAACAGAGAGTTATGTACCCAGGGCAGGCACACCGTGACGTCACAGAGAGAGTCCGTCCCAGGGCAGCCAACTCAGTGACGTCAAATTCAGAGCAGTAGTGGCAGCTTGTCTTTCAGTGATGTCACAGAGGCATGCAGTATGTGGAGCACTTTGGGAGGTCACAGATAGTTCCGTACAGGGAAGCACCTCTGTGACGTCGCAGAGAGGTCAGTCCCAGGGCAGCCACTCTGCGACGTCACAGAGACATCCTGTGCCATTTAAGGCACCTCTGTGACGTCACCGAGAGGTCAGATCAGTGCAGAGCCACATCTGTGAGAACAGAGAATTCAGCCCAGGGCAAGTCACATCTTGAAGTCAGCGTGGAACGTCCCAGGGAGGAACCTCCGTGAATCACAGAGAGTCGTCCAAGGGCAGCCACCTCTGTGGACATCACATTTAGAGCAGGAGTGAGCTGTCTTTCTGTGATGGCACAGAGGCCGTGAGTACTGGTGGAGCCACATTCGCGGGACGTCACAGAGAGGTCTGTCCAAGGCAAGCCACCTCTGTGACGTCACAGAGAGGCGTCAGTTCCCAGGAACCACCTCGTGACGTCACAGGAGGTCAGTCCAAGGGCAGCAAACTCAGTGACGTCAAATTCAGAGCAAATAGTGCAGCTGCCGTTCTGTGATGCACAGAAGGCCGCGTACTGGTTGGAGCCACCTTTGGATGGTAAAAGAGAGTTCGTCCCAGGGCAGCCACCTCTGAGACGTCACAGAGAGATAAATCCAGGGCAGCCACATTTTGAAGTCACAGAGAGGTTAGTCAAAGGGCAGCCACCTCTGTAATGTCACAGTCAGGGCTCTACTTCAGCTGTCTTTCTGTGATGTGCAGAGGTTTCGTTACTGGTGGAGCCATCTTTGGACGTCACAGCAGAGTTCCGTCCAGGGGCAGCCACCTCCGTGCCATCACAGAGCGCACAGTCCCAAGGGAGCCACCTCTGGGACTTCACAGAGAGATCCGTCCAGGGCAGGACACCTCAGTGACGTAACAGAGGAGTTCAGTCCCAGGGCAATCCACTTCAGCTGACGTCACCAGAGAGCTCAGTCCCAAATGCAGCCACCTCTGTGTGACATACATTTAGGCAATATTGCAGCTGTCTTCTTGTGATGGCACAGAAAGGCTCGATTACTGGTGGGAGCCACATTTCGAACGTACAAGAGTGGCTGTCCAGGGCTGCCACCTCTGTGACGACACAGAGATGTTCCATACCAGGGCAGCCACCTCTGTGACGTCCCAAAGAGGTCAGTCCCAGGGGCAGCCACTTGCGACGTCACTGAGAGGTCAGTCCGGGCAGCCACCTCTGTGATTTCACAGAGAGGGCAGTCCCAAGGCAGCAAGCTCTGTGGATGTCCAAATAAGGGCAATATTGCAGCTGTCTTTCTCTAATGTCAGAGAGGATGGTCTTGGTGGAGACACTTCTGTGATGTCACAGAGAGGTCCATCCCAGGGCAGCCACCGCTGTGACGTCCCCCCCCCCCCTCCCCCTCCCCAGAGGTAAATATTGCAGCATCTTGCTGTGAGTCACAGAGGCCTGTGTCATGGTGGAGCCAAACTCGTGACGTCACAGACGGTCAGTCCCAGGGCAGCCACTCTGTGAGGTTCACAGCGAGTTCATTCCCCAGTGCAGCCACCTCCGAGACGTCCACAGAGAGGTACCAGTCCATGGCAGGCACACATACGTGACGCCAGAGTTCATGTCACAGGGCAGTACCTCTGTGACGTCACATAGAGGTCCCGTTGCAGGGCAGAACTCACTGAAGCACATTCCAGAGGAAAAGTGCAGTGTCTTTCTGTGATGTCACAGAGGCCTGCGTAGTGGTGGAGCCACTCTGTGACGTCACAGAGAAGTCAGTCCAAAGGCAGCCACCTCTGTGGCGTCACAGGAGGTCTCCCACGACAACCACCCTCTGATGACGTAACAGGGGTTCACTCCCAGTGCAGCCACCTCGTGACGTCACAGAGAGTTCCATCACCAGGGCAGCCAGCTCTGTGAACGTCACAGAGAGGTCAGTCCCAGGGCAGCCACCTCTGTGATGTCACAGAGGGTCAGCCCCAGGGCAGAAAGACACTGTTGTCAAGTAAGTTGCAATATTGCAGACTGTCTTTCTCCAATTTCAGAGGAGGACTGAGCTTGTTGAGGACACCTCTGTGAGTCACAGAGAGGCCCGGCACCCCAGGGCAGCCACCTCTGTGACGTCACAGAGAGGTCCGTCCCAGGGCAGCCACCTCACGGTGATGTCACAGTAAGGTCAAATTGCAGACGTTCTGCTGTGATTTTGTCACAGAGGCCTGTGTCATGGTGGAGCCAACCTCTGTGATCGCAGAGCGGTCCAGTCCCAGGGGCAGCCACCTCTGTGACGTCCAAAGAGGTCCGTCCAGGGGGCACCTCCGAGACGTTCACAGAGAGGTCAGTCCCAGGGCAGCCACCTCGTGACGTCCAGAGAGGTTCTGTCCCAGGGCAGTTACCTCTGTGACGTCACATAGAGGTCCATCGGCAGGGCAGCCAACTCAGTTGACGTCACATTCTGAGCAAAAGTGCAGCTGTCTTTCTGTGATGTCACAGAGGCCTGCGCTAACTGGTGGAGCCACCTCTGTGACGTCACAGGAGAGGTTGCTCCCATGCAGCCTCTATGATGTCACAGTCAGGGCAATATTGCAGTGTCTTCTGTATGTGACAGAGGCATGAGTGTGGTGGAGCACCTTCTGTGACGTCAAGAGCGGTCCGGCCCTCCGGGCAGCCACCTCTTGCGTCACAGAGAGATCCGTCCCGGGCAGCCACTTTTATGTCACAGAGAGTTAGTCCCAGGGCGGCCACATCTGTATGTCCAAAAAAACTAGGAATATATTTCAGCTGTCTTCGTGAGTCACAGAGGCCTGGTACTGGTGGAGACATCTTTGGACGTCACAGAGACGCCGTACAATGGCAGCCACATCTCTGACGTCCCAGAGGAGTCAGTCCAGGGCAGCCACCTCTATTTGATGTCCCAGCATATGGCAAATTGCAGCTGTCTCAGTAAATTTGACAGAGGCTGAGTGTTGGGGATCCACCTCCGTGAGGTGACAGAGAGGTCCGCCAAGGGCAAGCCACCTCTGTGACGTCACAGAGAGGTCGTCTAAGCTGGTAGCCACTTGTGACGTCACTGAGAGGTCAGTCCCAGGGGCAGCCTCCTTGTTATGTCACAAGTAAGGCCAATATTGCAGGTGTCATTCTGTGATGGCACAGAGGCCTGAGTCTGGCGTAGCAACCTCTGTGATTGTCACGGAAAAGGTCAGTACCAGGGCAGCCACCTATGTGGCGTTTCACTGATAGGTCCGTCACAGGGGCAGCCACCTCTGTGACGTCACAGAGAGAGTCCGCCGGGGCAGTCAGCTCTGTGACGTCACAGAGAGTTCAGCACAGGGCAGCCACTTCCGTTGCGTCCCAGAGAGCTCAGTCCCCAATGCAAGCAACCTCTGTGACATCACATTTAGAGCAATAGTGTGCAGCTGGCTTTCTTGTGATTGGCACAGAGGCTCGAGTACTGTCTGGGACCCACATTTCGACGTCACAGAAGAGGTCTGTCCCAGGGCAAGCCACCTCTGTGGATGTCACAGAGAAGTCAGTCCCAAGGCAGCCCCTCTGTGACGATCCGGAGAGAGTCCGTCCCCAGGGACAACCACCTCGTGACGATAACAGGAGTGCAGTCCCAGTGCAGCCACTTCTGCGACGCACAGAGAGTTCCATACAGGGCAGCCCACTCGGGAGCGTCACAGAGAGGTCAGTCCCAGGGCAGCACCTCTGTGACAGTCACTGAGAGGTCAAGTACAGGGGCCAGCCACTTGTGATGTCACAGAGAGGTCAGCAGTCCCAAGGCAGCCAGCTTGTGAGGTCAAAGTAAGGGGCAATATTGCAGCTGTCTTTCTCTAATGTCAGAGAGGGCTGAGTCTTGGGGATAGAAACTCGTGAGTCACAGAGAGGTCCATCCCAGGGCAAGCCACCTCTGTGACGCACAGAGAGGTCCGTCTCAGGGCAGCACCTTTGTGATGCACAGTCAGGACCAATACTGCAGCTCGTCTTGCTCTGAGTCACAAAAGGACTGAGTCTGCTGGAAGCCACGTCCTGTGAATGTCCACAGAAGAGAGGTAAGTTCTCAGGGCCAGCCACCTCTGTGAGGTCACGGAAAGGTCAATTTTCCCAGGCAGAAGA
>JAGMWU010000299.1:12270-23099 GCA_018697195.1 Certhia americana | reverse complement strand
ATATTTTAAAATTATGTTTCAATTATATATATTTCAATAGATTTTAAATTATATAAAATATATTGAAAATTATATCAAAATTATATAAAACTATTTTAAAAATGATACTCAAACTTATATCAAAATAATGTTGAAAATAAATTATGTATCATATTTAAATTATGCTTTAAGATTATATTTAGAATTATATTTTAAAATATAAATTGCATTTAAAATTACATTTCAAAATAATTTGTAAAATTATATTTAAATGTTATTTTTAAAAATATATTTAAAAATAAACTCCGAAATATATTTAAATCATATTTTAAATTATATTTAAAATTACATTTAAAATTAATTTCAAATGCTCTAAAGACATATTCAAATTATATTTGACATTATATTTGAAATTTGATTTGAATTATAATCTGAATGACACAAAAATTCATTAAAAATGCAAAATCATATTGAAAATTCATTTAAAATATATGAAAGTCACATTAACAATAAAACAACATTAAAATAATAGTTAAAATTACATAGAAATTATATTTAAATTTACATAGAAATAGATTTACATTTACATAGAAATAGATTTAAATTTACATAGAAATTCATTTAAGTTTATATAGAAATTGATTTAAATTTACATATAAATAGATTTAAATTTACATAGAAAGTATATTTAAATTTGCCTAGAAATATGTTTAAACCTACATAGAAATTATATTTAAATTATATTCTTACTTATGCCAAAATTTTTGTAAAATTCTATTTAAATTCTATTTAAATCCTATTGAAAATTCCTATTGAAAAATTAAAAGCTGGATAAGAAATCCCACAACATTTTCCAGCTGACAACGGGACCGGGACATCCCGAGCGAGCCACTCCCAATTTTTCCTTGGCTCCCCCCATCCCGCTTTTGGGAACGCAGCACAAATCTTGGGAATTTTCCTTGGGAAAACTCGGGAATGAGTCCCACCAGGCCCTTCCCGGCTGGGCTTATCCCGGTTTTTTGGCGGCCACCCAGGGACAAGAGGTGACAGCCAGGCCAGGGCCGGCGGTGACGTCACCGAACGCTCCCGGACATTTGTCCTTGGGAAGAGCCAAACTCGGGATCGTCACCACCAACAAAGATTCCCTACAAAATCCGGGATATGGGACGTGCCGGCCCCGCCGTTCCGGCCTCTCCCGGCCTTCGTTTGCGCAAAAGCCGCCTTGGGATGATCCCAATTTTTCCTTCCTTAATGAATTCTTGGCTCGTGGAGCTTCCCTGTTAATGAGCTCCCTGCTCCGGCCTCGTTGGCCTTGGAAAACGTTGGGAAGAGGAGCCAGGAATTCTCACCCAGCTCTGGCAGAGGGAATTGTTGAGCCCAGAGCTGGGAAAATGGGAGCTCCAGTGAAGGGCTACAAGGATGCGAATTCCCTGTCTGCATCCCGAAAATCCTACCGGGAGCCAAAGGGAAAAGAGGAGTCAAAACGCTGGAAAAGCAACAAGGGAATGTTGCCAGAGGATAAAGGACAGGAAAAGGGACTTGGGAGCAAGGAAGGCACATGGAATTCCAAGGGAAGAGCTCGGGGTGGGATTAAAGCTGTGAAATTCCCTGCATGGATTTTTTATCCATAAAGAATCTTGGCCTGGATGCGTTTGGAATGCTGGGGGGGGAATGATTTTATCAACAGCCATGGAATTCCTGAAGGGAAGTTCAGGGAAGGGAAGTTCAGGGAAGTTCAGGAAAAGAAAATTCAGGGAAGTTCTGGGAAG
Source organism: Certhia americana (assembly GCA_018697195.1). Taxonomy (NCBI): domain Eukaryota; kingdom Metazoa; phylum Chordata; class Aves; order Passeriformes; family Certhiidae; genus Certhia; species Certhia americana. The sequence goes on along the minus strand of JAGMWU010000299.1, from coordinate 21,351 downwards.
GGAAGTTCAGGGAAGTTCAGGGAAATTCAGGGAAGGGAAGTTCAGGAAAAGGAAATTCAGGGAATTTCAGGGAAGGGAAGTTCAGAGAAGGGAAGTTCAGGGAAGTTCAGGAAAAGGAAATTCAGGGAAGTTCAGGGAAGGGAATGAAAGAGAATTCCCCTGTGTGATTCCCTCTGGGAGCCATGGGAACACCTTCAGTTGTCACAACATTCCCCAAATCCTCATCCAAAGCCAAAATCCAGTTCTGGAATAACCCAGAATCCCCATCCCAAAGAGCTGTGTCCTGCTTTCAGCTCCTTCCATCTTTCCTGCTCTTTTCCTGAGCCTGATTTCCCTCCAGTAGTTCAATCCCATTTATTAGGAATTTATAGTTCTCCATAGGGTTTTTATATTTAGCTGCCTCCCGTGGAAAACCACATTTTTATGGATCTTGGATCCCACCCTTTTCCCTGTGGCTCCTCCAGGAGGATTTTCCCCCCCTTTTTTTTGTGTTTGTATTCCAATTTTGGAGCTTAGCACCGGCTCGGGTCCGTCCTTTATTCCCATCCACCCATCCCAGAAATTCCTTATCAACAGGTCGGGTTTAAAAGGCCGCAGTTTTTCCGGGATTGGGTCATCCTTGGCTCCCGGGGCTGTTTGGCTCCAAGAGAAAAGTGAGAAAAGGGATCGGTTTACAGCCTGCTAAAGGTCAGCTGTGCCACTCCTGGTTTTTAGAGGGAGAAATGTGAAATCCTTAAAATATCCGGATAACGTCCCTAAAAATAAAACCTCACAAAGCCTGATCGACTCCTATCGGATTTTCCTCTGGGATGGGCAGGATTGATCTGAATCCCAAAATTCTTGGGCCAAATCCAGAGGAAACCACTGCCAGTCAATGATTCCCTGCACTATCCGGTGATTTAAAGCCGGATTTTCCATGAGGAAACCGAGGGGAGAGAGGCTGAGGAATCAATCCCTGTTTGATTCCAGCAGGAAAATGGGAATGCAGAGCAGCTCCAGCCCCTGTGCCAAGGGCACCAAGGCTGGAAATCAGGGGAAAATCCCCTCGGTTTGGGATTTTTTTCAGGAATTATCACCAATATCAACTACAAAAGTTGGGAATGACCTTTTCCCATCTCTTCAGATGAGATTTTCCAGAGGGGGGTGTGGATGCCCCATCCCTGGAGGGGTTTAAAGATGGAGATCTGGGAGAACTGGGAAAGGTGAGTTAGGGATGGGTTAAAAAGTTGTAAAATCAAGCCAAAATCAAGGGAAAAAAGTTAAAATCTTTATTTCTCTCTATCTGTCCACAAATTCCATGGATTTTTCTAGGATCCTCATTTGTGAAAGACTTTTCTGGGAATGAGAGAGGATTGGAGCTTCCCAGCTATCCAACATGCCAAGGATTAAAGCAGAAAATTTTGGGATTTTGGCACGTCCCACCATTTATCTCTTTGGGAATCATCCAAATTGTCGGCATTTATTTGTATCCATGGAATGTTGGCCAGATAAGGAGTTGACAGAGTGGATATTAAGGAATATCCATGGAATTCCAGGGTATTTTGGTGACCAGGATTTTTAGCTCCATACAGGCTTGTTCTAATCATGGAAAAATCCGTGTTGGAAAACATTCCTGGAATTTCTGCTCTCACATTCCCGAGTTTGGAGTCAGCTCCAAACTCAAACTGAGTTCCAAGTGTGGATTTTCCCCATTCTGCACTTCCAAGGAATTCCATTTGTGGATGAACCATTTAATGGAGCTCCCAGCTTGTTGGTGATTCTCTGGAAAAACAGGAAATCAGGAATTTCAGGAGATCTGAAGGTCCTGTCATGGATGAAAGAGTGAAATTGGGAACTTGGGAATAAATTCCCAGTGAAACCTGGGAATAAATCTGGGTGAGGGATTTCCATTCTCTTCTCCCATGACCCATTTTTCTCTCCGAGCCATTCCTCAAGAAAGGAAAAATGGCTCAAAACTATGGAAAAAATGGAATTTCCTGCTGATTACCCCCCAAAAAAATCCAGCCAGGCTTCTCCAATTTCGTGCATAAATTAACATAAATTACCTCCAACACCATCCCATGGCTGCAGACGGCCCGAGGATGGCGTTGGAATAACTGCTCCAAGCTGGGAATTTTCAGGAATGATTTATCCTCTGACACATCCCTCTTTTTATTAAAAACCTGGATCTCGGTAAAGGTTTCACATCCCATTAATGGTTTCGCCCTTAATTAAAGAAACCACCAGCAGCTCATTAATACCTCATTAGGAGGTGAGAAGAAAAGACGGGAAACTTTGGGGAAAAAGGGCTGGAAAATCCAACTCCTCCCAGGTAGATTCCTCTAATTATCGGAAAGGGCAAATCTCTCCTTTTGGCTCACACACATGCTCCGTTATTTAGATGAGTCAGCCTGGAAAAATCCTATTTATTCCCAATTCTGGCACAACCGCAGCTACCAGGCTCGGAAGTGATACCACCAAATTTCAGGATTTCTAATTCCCGGGAATTTTGGCCTTTGAAATTTGTTTTTTTTGTCGGGTTCGAAACAAATTCTTTTCTTCGTTCTTGCCTCAGACTGGAATTTCTGACTCCAAAAAAAGCCTGGCTTTGGAAATCTTGACCTGGGGTCATTGTTCCCATCCATGGATGTGGGAGGGGTTTGGAAGGAAGACATTTTTGGGAGCAGAACCAAAGCTCCTTCTGGGATGTTATTCCCAATTTTTATTGCTCTGGAGTGTTTGTCTTATCATAGGAGAGAATAAATATGGATTTTTGGAACAGGTGGGAATGTGAAGGAAAAGCAACAGGAAGTTCCAGCAGTTTTTGGTGATGAATCCTCGGTGTTTTGGAGGATGAGATGGGAATGTCCAAACTGGAGAAGGGAAAATTCCAGGGAATGCTCAGAGTGCCTGCTGGGGCTCCAGGAGAGCTGGAGAGGGAATGGGGACAAGGGACGGAGGGACAGGAGCCAGGGAATGGCTTCCAGTGGGAAAGGGGAGCTTGGGCTGGGAGCTTGGGAATCGGGAATTGGTGTGTGGGAGGGTGTGGAGGGTCTGTTCTGGAATTCCCTGATTTGCTGTGTCTGCCCCTGGATCCCTGAGAATGTCCTCAGCCAGGTTGGATCCACCTGGGACAGTGGGAGGTATCAAGGTGGAACAGATGATCTTGAAGATCCCTTCCCACCCAAACCATTCCGTGATTTCCTGTTCATCTCCTGCATCTCTCCAGAGTCCTGGTCCGTGATTTTCCAGGCTCCTTTCGGAAGGGAAGCGGTTATTCCTGATTTCTGCTTTAAGGGAAACATTCCAGGCACTCCTCCCAGTCCCCACCAGGCACAGGGCCTGGACACACCACGTTGCCCGAGCTGATCCTCCAGCCCAATCCATCTGGATTTCCCCATCCCACCTCCCACTTTCCCAGCTTTTTCCCTACATTTGGAGCTTCTCCCAGGACATGCAACACCCACAGTGCTGCAGGAACTCCTTGGTGGCAGCCCTGTCAGAATTCCAGGCACTTGGATCCGAGTTGTCCCCGTCCCTCCAGGAAACCACGAGGGATGAGTCAAGGTCATGCCCAGAACAAAGGTTTTGGGATGGAGATTCCGGGGGTAGGGCCTGACCAGGGTGGTTACGAACCAGTCTGCAGCAGCCAGCCCAGGGATGAGTCTCCTTCCCCTCCTGAATCCCACAAATCCCAAATTTCCAGCTTTACTCCCACAGCTGGGCTGCAGGACCTCTGTGGAGTGAGGAAACCTCATTTCTCCGGTGAGTTTTGTCTCTGTCACTCGCCCAATGTTGCTCAACAAGCCTGTGGCTCGGATCCAAGATATCCATACCCCAAACCACCGGGAAAAGAGCAGGACTGGGTTTCCTCTCCCTCCTCCGATGTTTCCCAACCAGAGCAGTGAATCCCACATTTGTCATGGGAAGGGAAGCAAAGCTGAGGCAACTTCCGAGAAGGAAAGTGGCTGGAGAGCCACAAACAAAGCTGGCCCTGAGGGGGTTTGGTGTGGGAACCCTGGACACAGAGAATTCCAGGCTTTCTCTGCTGGCAGGGAATGATCCTCAGACAGTCACTGCACTCGACCTGAGGCCTTGGAAAGGCTCCCAAAATTTGGGTGATAGCAGTGAGGTTGTGAGTGTGGAGTTGAATAGAAGTGTGTTATCTCACAGGGTGAGAGATTTAGAGTTGAAGGTTTTAAAATACATAATACGTTTGGAACAAGGTGGAGGGGTTAAAGCAGAAGTTACTTCTTCTTCTTCTTCTTCTTCTTCTTCTTCTTCTTCTTCTTCTTCTTCGTCTTCTTCGTCTTCTTCTTCTTCTTTTCCTTCTTCTTTTTCTTCTTTTCCTTCTCCTTCTTCTCCTTCCTCTTTTCCTTCTCCTTCTTCTCTTTCTTGTCCTTCTTCACCTCTTCCTTCTTCTCCTTCTCCTTCTCCTTCTCCTTCTCCTTCTCCTTCTCCTTCTCCTTCTCCTTCTCCTTCTCCTTCTCCTTCTCCTTCTCCTCCTTCTCCTTCTTCTCCTTCTCCTTCTCCTTCTCCTTCTCCTTCTCCTTCTCCTTCTCCTTCTCCTTCTCCTTCTCCTTCTCCTTCTCCTCTTTTTTCACCTCTTCCTCCTCTTCCTCCTCCTTTGTCTTCTTCTTTTTCTCCTCTTCATCCTCTTCTTCCTCCTCTTTTTCTTCTTCATCATCCCCTTCTTCCTGTTCTTCTCCTCCTCCTCTTCTCCTCCTCCTCTTCCTCCTCATCCTCCTCCTCCTCGTTTCCATGACTGAAATGTTTCCATGGGTCAGACTGGAGAAAAGGAGGCTTGGGGGGGAACCTCTGGCTCTCCACAATTCCCTGACAGGAGGGAGGAGCTGGTGGAAGTCAGGATTTGCTACCAGGGAACAGGGATGGGATGATTCCTTCCCAACATCCCATCCATCCCTTCCTTGGGAAGCCATTCCCAGCTGTGAATACAAACTTAGGGAATGAGTGGAGAATCGACATGTGCCCTTTACGACCTCATTAATCCCAAAACCAGATGTGGATCCAGGATTTTCCTTGATTCCAAGTTTTTGATTCCAAGATTCCAAGAAGTTTGAATCCCAACCAACCATTTTTAAGAGCACATTTCATTTTTAGTATTTCCTGGGAAAGGTGGAAAACTTCCACTGCCCTGACAGGAGCCAGAGAGGTCTGGGAATCCAATCCTTTCTTTCCTTCTGGTTTTCCAAGCCAGTTCCAGGCTGTCCTTTCACCAATCAGCTTGGCATTGGGAATAAAATCAGGAATATTGCTCTTCTCTGGAAAACAGGCAGGAGTCAGGAGTGTTTTGTCCTCATACATCCCAAAGAATTAAAAAAATCCCTGTGCTTCCATTCCTGGAGCTGAGTCTTCAGTAAAAGTAAGGATTGAGCTCCAAGGGAAAGATTTCACAGGAGAGTAAACAATCAGTGATGGCTGGGAGAAGAGACCATTCCCACCTGTCTGCACCCTCCTGACAGGAATTTCAGAATAACATGGAAATACTCCTTGGAGTACCCCTAAAATTGAGGGATTGGCTCTTGGAGAATCCCTGGAATTGAGGGATCAGGTCATGGAATATCCCTGGAACTGAGGGATTGCTCTGTGAGAATCCCTTGATTGAGGGTTGCTCTTGATATCCCTGAAATTGAGGGATTGGCTCCTGGAGAATCCTGGAATTGAGGATTGGCTCTTGAGAATCCCTGAAATTGAGGTATTTGCTCTTGGAGAATCCCTGGAATTGAGGGATTGGCCTCTTGGAGAATCCCTGGAAGTTTGAGGGATTGGCTTCCAAGATCCAGTTCCAGCAGCGGGAGAACAATGAGGTTTCAAATGAGATCCAAATCCCAGCTGAGGGCCAAAGATCCATTTGGGGATCAGCATAGAAGCACACAATAGGGCCGGGAAAATTCCTGGAGCACTGGGAAAAATTCCTTCCCTGTGAGGTGTGGGGAGGCCTTGGCACAGATTCCCAGAAACTTTGTGACACCCTGAATTGCTGAGTGCCACATCCAGGCATTCCTTGGGCAACCTCCAGGGATGGTGACTCCATCCATTCCCCTGGGCAATCCAAGCCTTTTCATGGAGAAATTCCTGCTGATGTCCACCCTGAGTCTCCCCTGGCCACAGCCTGATCCTGTTCCCTTCTTTTTCCTGTTATTCCTTGGGATCAATTCCAATCCCACCTGTGCTTCCCCTCCTGTCGGAATTCAGGAAAGAAAGATCCCTCTGGGATCCTCCTTTTCTTCATGCTGAGTCCCTTCTCAGCTCCCTCAGGAATTCTCCATTCCCTTCCGACCCCTCAGGAATTCTCCAGCTCCTTTCCCAGCTGCCTCAGGAATTCCTCAGTCCCCTTCCCACTCCCTCAGGAATTTTCGTTCGCTTTTCCCAGCTCCCTTTCCCTTCCTTGGAATGCTCATCCCTTTCCACATCCTTCTTGAATTGAGGGGCCCAGACCTGGACACGGATTTCCAGCTGTTCCTGGGGCCCAAGGGACAATCTTTTTCTAGGATAAGACAAGCAGAAATCCTTGTTAAACCCGTATTAGGCATGCCATCCACTTGTTGGATTCAGCCTTATCCACGTTGCCTTTTCCTCATCTCCAAGCCCTCATCACCGTGCTCCTGTCTAACACTGATCCAAAGTTTCCAGGAGTGATCCAAGGAAACCAGAAACTCGGAGGCAAACATCCCGGAGTGGGAGATCTGGGGGAATAAGGATACAGAGTAAAAAGGGAAAGAATCACTCGACAGGATGGGATGCAGAAAATTGCCTTGGAATTCCCTTCAGCCAACTCGCCAGGATCCGAAATCATTGGAATTTGGACACCAAAGCCTTCCCTGCTCTCGGTAAAAACTGAAAGCAATCCCAAGGACTCGAGGAGTTCGTGGCACAATCCCGGGAAAGATGGGGAAATGCATGGCATGTAAGCGCTGCCCGTGACTCACCTCCGGTGTACTCACCGGGCAGAGCTGGGGGTCGGGAATCAAGAAGGAAAGCTGCAACCTTTCCCTGCTCCTCTTCCGAGGTCTGGTATCCAAAGTGTTGATCATTCCAGGATTTCTCCCTGGAAGTGGCATGGAAGGACCTGCGGGTGTGTTTCTGGACATCCAGCAAGGAATTTCTTTCTGATCCATGAGATAATTTTCCCTATCCTGGCTGCTGCTGCTGCTGCATCAAAATCCTAAAAATTGCCAAATCCATGGCACAGTGGAGTTTGTGTCCCTGGTTAGAAATTGGTAAAGCTGAAGCCGGGGGGCGGGGATTGGTGAGCCACCGCAAAAACGAATTCCGCCTGGATATTTGTGGAAGTCAGTCCCGGAGCAGCTGCTGGAAACGTGCCTTTCTTGTGGCACTGCAGCGTTCCGGAATATTTAACCGGGATTCGGGTGTCCACACAGCATGGAAACGAGGAATTCCAGCAAATCCATCTGCTGTCTCTGCCCCCTCCTGCCACACACAGAATTCCCAGGATCTCCATTTGCTTCCAACCATTCCCCTGTGGGTAACCTCGGGTCCCACGACCTTCCTTGCATGAGCAGGAATTGGATCCCACCCCTCGTTATGCCAGTATGGATTTCTGGAATCATGGAATGTCCAGCACGTCCTGGAAGGATGGATCCATGCTGGTCATCGGAGTCCATCTCCTGAATCCCAGGATTGCAGGGATCAAAGCCTTTCCAGGATGAGAAGAAAGGACAAAGCAGGAATGCCTGCCACGTCCTAATTCTTCCGAACTTGGATCTGATCCGAGCTGTTATTGGCCTTCCCTCGGGAATGCTCTCAGGATTGGAAGTTTGCGCTCCAAGGTGGAGCTGGTGGCTTGAGGGTATCCAAACCACAGCTGGGAGATTCTGGAAAATTTTCCTCGATCGCTGGCTGATAACAGAAGGAAAACTACGTGATCCATCAAGAACCTTCCTGTGGATACTTTTTTCCTCAGAGCTCCTAGAAAAACCCATCCCTCTTTTCCTCTCCCCCTGAAAAGGGCTGAGGGAATGACCACATTCTATTCCAGCAATCCATGAGTTTATGTTTCCTCCTATTCCATATTTTGTGCCTTCACATTGCTCCTGTTCCAAGAATGTCGCACACTTGCGTTCCGTTGTTTTGCCAATCCAGGGAAAAGACAGAACAGGAAAGTTTTCATCGGTGAAGATACCCCTCATTCCAAGGGAGATTCCACGCTTTCTTGCTGGATAAAAGCTTTTGTAGCCTCTGACTTGGATGTAAGGAGCTCTCCGATGTTTTGGTGACAGGATGGCTCCGCAGTTACCCGGCCCTCCTTGTGGCTCAGTGTTGGCTCCAGAAAACTGCCTTTGGAGTCATCTCCTGGAGGTAAAAAGCGGGAACGGGTACGGATCGGGATGAGTCAAGCAGGTGTGGGGGCCGGAAAAGGAAGGAATTGTGCCTCCAAAGCCGCTTTTACTGCCTTGGCACGTGGGATTTTTTTCCCCCCCCCCACCCCCTGTCCCTGAGGGACACACAGATGGGATTTCGGACCTTGGAAGTCCCCGTGGCCACCATCCTTTGGGCCAGGGTTTTTGGGAACAACCATTCCCTGTGTGGCGTGGAGCTGGAAAACTACAAGGTTTCATCCTTTTTGGCTCCCAATTTTCCAATGTTCCGGGTGGGAGGCCGGACCCAGGGACAGGTACAGGAGGAGAGGAACGGCCTCGAGTTGGAGCAGGGGAGGTTTAGCTTGGATATTTGGTGAAAATTCCCTCCATGGAAATGGATATCCAGGCCTGCACAAGTTGCCCAGGGCAGGTGTGGAGTCCCATCCCAGAAGACAAGCTCTGGGCAGTCTGGGAGAGTGGGAATTTTTCCCCTGGAGAAGAGAAAATTCCAGTGGAATGCTCAGGAGTGCCTGAGGGGGCTCCAGGATAGCTGGAGAGGGAAGTGGGGACAATGAATGTGAGGGACAGGAGGCAGGGAATGCTTTCCAGTGGAAGGGGAGCTTGGGATGGGAGCTTGGGATTGAATTGCTATCTGGGTGGTTGGAGGCTTGTTCTGAATTGCCCATATTTTGCTGTGGCTGCGCCCTGAGATCCCTGGGATATGTCCATGGCGCAGTTGGACATTGAGGTCTTGGGAGTC
>JAGMWU010000297.1:28324-39572 GCA_018697195.1 Certhia americana | reverse complement strand
GAGCTGCCACCTGGCTCAGCTGTTTCCTCTTTCAGCCCCCAAATCACTTTTATTCAGATATATCATTCTGCTTCCCTAGTCAGCTCTGCTTCCACTGTAACCCTCCTGTCCCACTGCTGATCTCTGCAGATTCCAAGGCTCTGGGCTTTAAGTGCCTCTGGCACTCCTGGCCTCCTCAGTCCCAAGAGCTCTGTTTTATGCCCCTTTTGCTGCCCTTCACTCTGTCACCTGGCTAGCCAGGCTTACCTGGCCATTCTGCAGTGGTTCTTCCACCTGCTGCCTGAGCTGCTCCTGCTGCTCTTGAGCTGGCAACAGCTCTCCCTGAGTCTGCCATGGCATCACTGTTACAGCACTCTGCTCATGGTCTTTCTCTAGAAGGGCCTGCACAGAAATCAAGAGAAGATGGCTTTCAACTTCCCATCCAGCACTTGTGGGCCAAGACTCCAACACTGATGTGCTCACACCTTCCCAAAGCTCTGTGCTGCTGCTCTCCTGGATCATGCTCATGGGGAGGCACAGATTCCAAAGTGACACTAGCAGTTTACAGCCAGGGTCCATCTGGGAATGCAGCTGGTGCATGTGGGACAGCCCCTGAGGCAGCTGTCAGGAAAGGGCTGGCATTTGTCAAGGCTCTGCTGAGGGCCTCCCTCCACTTCTGCTGTGTCCCATTTGTCTTTCCCTACTGACTGACAGCCAGCCCTGTCCCACAGCTCCATCCTGTCTCTGCAGGTGGCTTCTTGTGTCAGCTCACCCCTTAGCTGAGACACTTGTGGAGTTCATGTTCTCTTCAGGCCTGCACCACCATTCCTGCCTTTCTCACATCTAGACTCTTGTCAGAAATCCTGGTCATTCAGGAGGTAAGGATGTGTGCAAAGATCTTCTGATGGAGGTCAGAGAGCCTCTACGGTCACTTCAGTTGATGGAGAAGGACCAAGGTGTTTATCCTCCCTCTTCTGTACACTGAGAATTCTCTCATGCATGTTTGACCAAAGTCATGTAGGACATCCATAGAACATGAGATTGTTCCACCTCCTGAGGACAGGCAGAATTTTGAAGAATAAACTGGGGGCTTCAGGGCAGAAGAGACTGGCAGAGGAAAACAGCTCTGAGGGGAAAAAACAACCATCCCTAAAAAGGGAAAGCTCTCTGCTTGCTCAGGATCAGTTGGCAGGAGATGTCTCTACTCTTCTCCTGACCAGGGATGCCTTGTATGAGCTGTTTGCACCTCCACTACCTTGGCCCTGCCATGAAAATCAATTATGTCCCAATGTCGGCCTGCTCCTGAACTTGCAGCTGTGCTTGCAATAACGGCAGCACATGCACCCACAGTGCTGGACTGTCTCGTGCAAGGCTTCACTTACTGCCCGCAGAAGAAGTGCACTTACTGTCTGGGAATGGTCAGGCTGTGGGGTGAACACAGCTGCAGGGATGTGCTCATTTGCCTCATTTAGCTCCTCTCTGGCCACATCTCCAGGAGCATTGGGAGCCAGACGAGAGTCTGCTTTGGGTTCCATGCTCTGTGGACACAGAGAAGCATGAGGGACAGGCCATTCCCTCTCATTTCTTACCTAATTTCTATTCATCTCTACAACCTGCTCTGTTACATCAGCTTGGATAGCAATGGGATTCTAAGACACTGCAAGGTAATTAAAATGGGATACTTCCACAGAACTGCCTATGGCTCTGAATTCCATATGCCACACTGGCTCCTATCAGCCAGCAATGTTTTCTCTGTAAGACGGATCTCTGAGCTCTTTCAAGCTCTGAAATGGAAAACTAGGAAATAGGCAGGAATTCCTTGCCTATTCCTGCTGCACACATGGAATTCTATTTTCTTTCAGGCTACCCAGCTTTTGAAGTATTCTACTCTGACATTCCTAGGATACAACTCCTTGTTGAATTCTTGAACACCAGGAACATCCAATGTTCCTTTTTCACTCACCTCCGGTTCAGCACCTCTGAATACACGGGTCAGGTGACCTGCAGTGGGCAAGGGAAATGAAACAGATTCTTTGAGAAGACTTCCTGGGGTGGTGAAGCCTCCATGACAAGTCAACCCAAAAAGAGAGTATTTTCAGTTTCACATCATGCCTCCTTGAGATACAGTTCTTCCACACAGCCAGCAAGAGAATAGAAAAATATTCTTGGTTGTGACTATACTTTCATGTGTATTGACAGTAAGTGAATGCTAACTGTAACAATTTAATGCAATTTTTTTGTTAACACTCATGATCCTATTCTACCAAATCCATAAAAGCAGCTTTTCTTAATGTCTCCTTCATGTACATTTTATTTTTAGTTATTTGTGTTCATTAATTCTTAGCAATTTTCTAAAAAGATGGTCCATAAATGCTTCCCCAAGATCCCTCTCAGCTGTGGCAGTCCTATTGGGAAACAGCACAGCAGCAGCTTCAGGCCATAGGAGAAGACACTTACTGCTCTGGAGTGTGCACTTCATTGCCAAGGGGAAGGCAATTTTAGAACTCAATAAAGGGTAAAGCTGTCAAATCCTTCAATGACAAAATGGAGGAGAAAAAGAAGCTTTCTCTGAATACTGGTAAGAATTCAGAGAGATTTTCTGAGAAGATCTCCCAGTCTACATTTTCAAAGTTGTCCTCTTTGAAACAGCAAAGTGAGGAAATGACAGATTCTGCTACCACAGATTCTCCCATGGAGGGAACAGAAGCCCTGCAGGTTCCCTTGCAAATGCTGCCCTAAGACCTCTGCCTACAGACCCTCTCTTTTCAGCTGAACATGTTGACAGGAGCTTTACCAAACCAGTGCCATCCCAGTGCTGTTTCTGTTTCCAAATCCACCCAGTCACTAAGAAAGAGGAGGAAGGCATACAAAATCCAGGTTAGGTTACAGCCAGGGAAATCCTCTACTTACGTGCCAGGTTAGTCAGGTAATAGCCAGAGTAGGAAATGCCATAAACAGTGCAAACTGCAGCAGCAAGTTGCTCAATCATTGTAGCACTGCTGTGCAAGTTTGCAGACCGTGCGGCAACACCAGGAAAAAACAAGGCTCCTGTCAGTGTGCAGCTGCCCACTGACAAACACCTCAGCCAGGAGGATGCTCCTGCACTGAGCAAGCCCCAGAGCTGCTCTGACACTGAGGCCTTCTGTGCACCAAGGCAACCCTCTGATGTCACCACCATGACGTGGCAACCATGCCCTGACATCACAAAGCCAATGTTCTGCCTTGCTCTGTCAATTCATGCACAGCAAGCCCACCTTCCCTACAACAAACACAAAATAGCCTGGCAAGTTCTCCTCTGTCCCACAGCAGCACAAACTGCCCTCATGGGCCAAACCCTGCTGTCCACGGGATCCAAGAGGGACTCTAAGAGTGCCCCAAGCACCTACAGCCTGTGACCCACCCGAGCACTCAGATGGGACCAAAGCCAAGGAAACCAGACCAAGAAAATGGCTGTAAGCATTGCCCAGAACCAGGAGAGAAGGTACTGCTGGCATAACAGCTGAAATAATTCCTAACAAATAAATGCCTCCACATACTTACACATTGATTGGACATGCCATGGGCTCCTCTGTATGTACATCTGTGCCTCTGCCTCTATTCCTCAAGCCAGTGTCACGGTTTGACACTGACCAAATGCCAGGTACCCATGAAAGTCATTTGTTCACCATCTTCTGCTACAATTGAACAGAGGGTAGGGGAAAATACTATTGAAGGGCTCATGAGTTAAGCACTGGGTGAAAATACTCTAGGGCAAAACAGGTTCAAGTTTAATGATATAAAGTAAAGCTATTATAAGCAGTCAGAGGAGAATAATGAGAAGTAGAAGTAAGCCTTTTAAACACCTTTTTCTCCCTCCAGTCCCTTCCTCCTTTCCACCAGCACCGCAAGAACACAGGGTGTGGGAATTTTGGTCAGTTGAGATCTTTTTCCTTTTGCTCAAGGATATTTGTTCTTCTGCTTTGCCATGGACAAACAGTCATTCAAAAATATGGCATGCATGTCACTCATCCACAGGGTGCAGCCTTTTAAGAATAGGCTGCTCAAGTTTGGAAGCAAGGGCTCGCTCTCTCTCTCTCTCTCTTTCTGAAAGCAGGGGCACTCTCTCTCTGTTCAGGTCTCCCTCTAAACTACAGCTTCTTCTGACATCTACCTGCTCCAGTGTGAGCACTTTTCCAGGCACACCTGGAAACAAGTTATGAGGACTTGTGGGGAAACCCAGGGCTTGTGGGGCTCCATTGCTCTGCACACACCCGTGCCACCTGCAGCACACAGCTTTGGCCCCAAAAAGTGAAAAAAACACAGGGAAACACTGGTTGCAAAAGGTTTCATTGTCACCTTTCTGACCTACTCCATAGAAATGAAAGTTACCAAGCAGGACCTGATCCCTGCTGCCAGCTCAGGGTTACAAAGGAGGCATTACTTTATTTTGGCACTGGGTGCATAGAGAATCACTTCCCTCACACGTGAACACCCTGCAATCTTACCTACTAGTTTGTATCCATGGAACTAAGACAAATTCATTGCTTTGCTGAAACTCACAGGCCAAACATTCTCCTGTATTATCTCACATATTGAAATCACTTCTCAGAATTTATTGACATGAAAATAGGAGTGTCCTAAGGTCTCTGGTGGTCATTGTCACAGATTCAGGAGGAGACCCATGCACAGAAATACTTAAGACCCAACTGGGGTTGCAAATCAAATTTGTTCTATTAGTTGCAGTAGCAAATAATACATACCAACCCCTGGATTCCCAAAAAACTGCTGAGCAGGAGAAGGAGATGGAGTGTGGTGCTCAGCAGGAGGGGCACTGCCCTTTCAGGACATCCCCTGGATCAAAAAAGTGTGCATCTCATCCTTCTCCCCACTCCACCCCTCAACCAGGCCTTGTATCTCCTGCTCAGGAGGGGAATTTTCCCAGTGACAGCATCAGCTCACACATGGCCAGCACGTGAGATGAGCCCACGGTGGCTCACGATACCGACTCCATGCCAACAAGGGCTCCATCCTGCATTGTTCCTCTTCCAAAGGTTAACTGCCCACCCACTGACCAATACATTCTTTCTCTTGCAAGGCTCAAGTTCCCACTCGTTAAACAATTCCCTTTTCTTCATTGTCTTGCACACCTGCTCAAACATGGATCAAATCTGGCAGGGCCTCAGACACCACTGCTCCCTGACACAGTCCTTTAGGAAACATCCCATTCCTCACATTCTCCTTTGGTGCTCAAGAGCCTCCCCAAACCACTTTCTTGCCCTTGAATGCATTCCTGTCACCTTCTTAGCAGGAGCACTCTCTTTATTCTCAAGGCTGACAGAGCCACTGTCACACATGAATCACTGCACTGGGGGAATACAGGGTTCAGTGCTGTCTGTTCAAGATGAAGGAATTGACAATGTTTTACACTCCAACATTTCCCCAGCATTTCCCACTGCCCTCTCTTGCCAGCAGACATCCCCACGCTGTTCCCTTCCCCCTGCAGAACCCTGTCCCTACTATCCATGGGCACCAGGGCAGGGGGGGCAGTCACAGAGGAGACTCACCCGCTGTGCTGGGCAGGAACCAAAACCCTCTGGAGTCACAGCTGCAGGCTGGCATCTGCACAGGATGCTCTGGCTGCCCCACTCCTCAGGGGGTTGCGGCTGAAAATGCCATTGCATTTGCTGCCTCACACAAGTACCATGGCTGTGCAAACAATGGCCACTGGGCTGTTTTCCAAAGGCACTGCAGTGTGCAGGAAGTGATGCCTCAATGACTGAGAAATTAAACAACACACTTTGGAGACAACATTTCTATAGGAGGGAATATCAAAACTGGTGTTTTAACTGGAAGCCTCCAGGGGCAGCTATGGAAAAATGACCACCCCACATAGGGCAAATGTGGTTTTATAAGTTTGGAAAATCGGAATGATTTATAGGAATTACCAATGAGAAGAACAAGGAATGAGAAAATTTCCCCCATTTGGTTCCACCTTTTCTGGAGCACTTCTTTCTTCCTACTAGCTGTACTAGCTGGACTGGCTGTATTTAGTTTATGAGAAAGTGTCTTGAGAATGTGTTTTAACCTTGGTTCCCAGAGAAGGCAGGATAGGATAGGAGCCTTTGGAACGTGTTTTGTCTTTCTGCCTATCAGGGCAGGAAAAACACTGAAGTTACCTAGGAACTATATAACTATACAAAAATAGTCTACAAATCTGTAGCTATATATGAAGGACCTATAAAATCAAAAGTCATTTTGGCATCTGTATACCCTTCTCTAATTCGTAAACCATACCAAAATCTAGCCATGAACAGGACTTTGCGTCTTGAAAAAAAACAATTCACAAATCAAATTTAACGTAGAGCTTATTCACAGGGTGACAAGGAAAGGAACCTTCCAATGGAGTTGAGGTCTGACAGAGTTGTTATTTGTGAGTCCGACTCAGGGCTTGAACTGGACAGAGCCATGCTGAAATGTTGAGGATTCAGTCACGGGGTTGACTGATGTGCAATTAAAGGATGATTTCTTGCAAAATCAGTCTCATGGGAGCGTGAGACTATTATATTCAGTGTCATGACACCAGAAAGCTAATTCTAGTTACAGTATCTTTTATAAATTTCTTATCCAATCAACTACTTCCACAAAGTTCTCTGGCATCTTAGTAAGCCAATCATTTATTGTTACCTTTGCTACCTTTCTCCTGCAATGCCTCTCCTTTTATCCAATTATTAACTGTACAGAAACATACTGCTCTACTTTCTACTTTAAACAACGCTGTAACAAGTTCTGTTACCAAACTTTAATGCTTATATGAGGCATATTTCTACTTGCTTAAAATATTTTTCTCTTTGAACTACAAATGCCAGTTTTACTGTTCTAAACTGCCAAGCCTTCTCCAAGGCCTTAGGTCAGACATTGTGTCCATCTCCATTTCTGAGCCTGAATGCTCGAGGCCCTGGGAGCTCTCTGTGCCTGCATTTCCCACACACTGCTGTGTGCTGTGCTCTGGGGCTGGGGCTCCCTGCACAGGGCACTGCACTGGTTTGCCAGGGCAGACAGAGAAGCTGCAGCTTAAGCCTCACTGAGGTGGGTGAGTGGGCTGGCAAGAGTGGGGAGGGTTCAGGGCATTCACAGAGCTCATCCTGCTGGAAGGACGAGCAAAAGGGAGTGGGATCTCTGCAGTGAGGAGAGCTGAGAGCTGGAGAGCAGCTCTGAAGGACACTAAAATCCCACTGGAGGTCTGAGACATTGCTGCTCTTCAGCCAGTGACAGCAGGAGTCCCTAAGCCTGGGGCTCACTCTTCCTCGTGCTCAGGGGCATCAAAGAAGGCAACAGTGTGAGGAAGACTGCCATGGGCTGGGAACTCACTGGGGAAAAAGAGGGAGCAGCTGTGAAGGAAAAGGCAGGTGGGGGAGAGAGAACTGTTCAGAGAAGGGCTGAGCTACAGCATGAGCAAGCAGGAAAATGTCATTTGGAGTCATGCCAGATTGATTTCATTTTGGAAGTTATTGAACAAGTTTATTTTTGGGTGGTGTCATGTTTTCCCTGGAGGTGCACACTCTGCAGACTTGAGCTGCATTGCCGGAATGCTCAAGCCAGTCTCTGCTGAGGGTCACACCATTTCTCCTTTGGCTGATTCCGGCCTGGGGCTCAACCCAGCAGAGCCCTGGCAGAGCCCAGAGCAGCCTCAGCATCTGCAGAGCCCGGCTGCAAGGAGAGAAAGCAGAAATGGCCCGTCAGCTGAAGGCTCCTGTGCCCTTGTGCCAGCCACCCAGAGCAGTGCCCAGGCTGTGCTGGCCCTGCCCAGAGCTGTGCCCAAAGCTGCCCATCACTGCTGCCTTGGGCAGCAGAGCAGGAGGGCAGGACATGTGCCCAGCCTGCAGCCAGCCAGGGCAGAGCCAGCCCCTCAGCAGCTGCCCAGAGACAAAAAGCAACTTGGCAGCTGACTGAAGAATTTCTTGCATCTGCCCAGCAAAAGGGGGGAACCTTTGGTGCCTGGCCAGGCTGTCCCATGCCCAGATCTGGCAGCATCCCCTTGGCCGTGGACTCACCTGCAAATTGTGCGTGCATGCTGTCTTTGAAGAAAGTGCCAGAATCAAAGTCGATCGTCCTCAGCTGGCCAGGTGGAGGAAGAGCTTGTCGTCCTTGAGGTTGTCCTGGGTGTCTCCAGCAGCAGCCCCACCTGGAACAGCTTCTCCAGGGGCTCCTTCTCCTTCCCTGAGGGCCAGACCAGGCTGTCAGTGTTCTCCCCAGTGCTGCAGCCATCAATGAAGCAGACAAGCAAATCCAGGGTGGATGGTGGCCACCAGTGCTTGCCACACCAAGTCTCCAGCTCAGTTCCAGCCCAAGAGTTGTGTGTTCCCTTCTGATGAGCCCTGCTCAGAGCTACAGGCACGACAGAAACAGTCTGCTTTGCTTTGCCACTGAGTGCCAAGAGATGTGTGCAGCTGTTACCTGCCAGGCCTCTGCATCCAACTGTGCACGTGCATCTCTCCCATCTTCTAGGGCAGATGAACACCCTGCAGCCAAGGGTCCTGGGAAAGGTCTTCTAAGGATGGCCTGTCCAAGGGTTCCATGGCCAAACACCTCTTAATGACATCTTGGCACTCTGAAGAGAGAAACCAGAAATCACCAGTCAGGTGGAGAAGCTGCCCCCTTGTTTCCATGCCCAGGCCATGCTGGGTGTGTCCAGAGCTGGACCTAAACTTCTCCATGGATTCTCTGTTTGGAGAAGAGCAGGAGAGCAGCACATGTGCCAGCTGCTCAGCAGCTGCCAGAGCAGGATGCTCAGCAGCCCGCTGCTGTCTCCCAGCTCTGGTATTCCCCCCGTGCCCAGAGAGGAGGATCCACCTGGAGAGAGCCGCCGTGGGAACAAGATGCGCCCCCAGATGATCTCCTGGCCCCTCCTGAACGGGTGCTTCCCCACCACCAGGTGGTACAGCAGGAGGCCCAGGGACCAGATCGTTGCTGCCTGGCCGTGGTAGCGTTGCTGGTGGATCCACTCTGGCGGGCTGTAGGACAGGGTTCCTATGGAACACAGACGGAGTTCATCAGGGAATGCTGCTGCTCCCAGAGCCTAGCCCCAGCAGCCCTGGGCATGTGGGGGCAGCCCCAGCAGCACACAGGGTGACCTGCTGCCCTCTCGCCAGCACCTGGGACTTGTGTACAACTCGGGCTTTGGAAAAGAAGCGCACTGGTGCTGAAGAGGCAGTCGCAGAAGCCCTGGAAGGCACAACCATGAAAACACAAAAAAACCCCACCCAGTGGTGAAAACCCCCCACCTCCTCCCTCCTGCATGGCCCCCAAAACAGTTAATACCCAATACAACAAGGACTGGAGCAGTTTCAAAACCCCTTCCTATGCCTGCACATCAAACCAGCTTTGACACGAGGTCAGAGCCGCCCCTCTCTGCTACCGCCCCGATGGTGGGTTTTATCAGGCTGGCTGCCCCAGCTCCCAGTCCAGCTCATGCACAGTGGGTGCTGAAGGCTGTCGCAGGCTGGAGCTGCCACCCCCTCACAGCCCCACCCAAATCAACTTGGCTCAAGCATTAATCCCATCCAAGCACGATAGGGGGAAGTCCCCGTCTACAGCGCAGGCTGGTCCATGAGATGCCCAGGATGAGCATCCCCTGGCAGGGCTCACCTCTGCAAAAATTGGTGTAGGCGTGTCTTGCAGGAAGGGCCGCAGCCAAAATCGCTGAGTTTTAGACTGCCCTGTGGACAGTCGAGCACGATATTTCAGCTTGATGTCCCGGGCGGGACCCCGCAGCTGGTGCAGTGCTGCACGGCCTCCAGCAACCTGGCGGACAGCCCCCCCCGTGCCTCTGCTTCCGGCAGGAACCTCCGATCTGCCAGCAACAGAGCCGAGAGGTCCTGGCAACCTGCTCCGTACGCTCCAGCACCACAAGATCTTCTGGGGAGCCTCAACCACTCCAAGAGCTAATGACTCCAGCACACGGGACACCTTGTGCAGCAGCACGATCTCCAGGGGCAAACCCGGTGCCGCGGGCTGCGGGAGGAGCAGGATAGGCGCTCAGTGGGGCTGAGCGGTGCATATGGCTCTGGGAGCCCTCAGCCACCCGTGATGCTCTGCAATCCCCCGCTCAGTTCCCTCGCCCGCTCGTCCCTGCAGGGCTCCCGGCGGCTCCCCACCCTGCCCGGGCCCGGCTCCGTCCTCGTCGCCGGCAACGCCCCTGCCTTCTGCTGCTGGCCCCGGCTCACCGTCACCAGCTGGCCCCAGTGCTGGATGCGATCCCCGCGGCACGCATTTGATGGCCACCTGCCAACAAGGGACAGCAGTGAGCTCAGCTCGCCGCCTGTCCCACCGCGGCCCAGTCTTCTTCTCCTGCTCCTGCTCCCCCTCCTCCTCCTCCTCATCCGGCCCCGCCGCTCACCGGGGCGCCGTCCGAAAGCCGCGTCCCTGCAAAGACGCTGCCGAAGCCGCCGCTGCCCAGCAGTGAACCCAGCCGGTACCGCTCCTGCAGGGCCTCCTGCGCCTTCCCTGCGGGCGAGACGTGGCTCTCAGCGCTCGGCTCAGGGCCAGACACGACCCCCGAGTGCCCCTCGAGCGCCCCGGGCCGAGCATCCCCACTCGCCCCGGGCCCCGGCGGCTCGGGGTTGGCGGCTGCGCTGCCGAGCGGCGGAGCTCGGGCCGGGGAAGCTGCAGCGGAGGTGGCGGGAGGTGCAGCACCGCCTGTGTCCTCTGGAGGGCTCGGGAGGAGCTGGGGCTGGGGCTGGGGCTGGGGCCGGGGCCGGGGCTGGGGTTGGGGCCGGGGCCGATGTTGGAGCCGGGGCCGGGGCTGAGGCCGGGGCCGGGGCCGGGGTTGGAGCCGGGGCCGGTGTTGGAGCCCATGTTGGGGCCGGGGCTGGGGCCGGGGCCGGGTTTGGAGCCGGGGCCGGGGTTGGAGCCCATGTTGGGGCCGGGGCTGGGGCCGGGGCCGGGCTCGGCACAGGTGGAGCCAAAGGGCAGCGATGCCGCCCCAGCCCCAGCCACTGATTCCTGCCCAGCACCGCCAGCGCCAGCACAGCCAGAGCCAGGAAGGGGCGAGACCGCGGCGGGATGGCCGGGGGTGGGGACGGGGCAGCCCTGCCCGGGGCCGGGGGCGGGCCAGGGGCATGGCCCGGGCTGGTACGGGGAGAGGGAGAGTGGGAGAGCAGGGGGACACCAGGAAAGGGAGAGTGAGAGAGGGTGTGGGACTGTGGGACAGGGACAACAAAAGCCTGAGCGACTCCACGAAGTCTCTTCTATCGCTGCTGCTGCTGCTGCTGCTGCTGCTGCTGCTGCTGCT
>JAGMWU010000297.1:15969-27085 GCA_018697195.1 Certhia americana | reverse complement strand
AACACACTTTGGAGACAACATTTCTATAGGAGGGAATATCAAAACTGGTGTTTTAACTGGAGGCCTCCAGGGGCAGCTATGGAAAAATGACCACCCCACATAGGTTTAATGTAGTTTTATAAGTTTGGAAAATGAGCATGATTGACAAGAATTCCCAAGGAGAAGAACAAGGAATGAGGCAATTTCCCCCTTTGGTTCCACCTCTTCTGGAGCTCCTCTTTCTTCCTCCTAGCTGTACTAGATGGACTGGCTGTACTGGCTCTACTAAGTTTATGAGAAAGTGCCTTGAGAATGTGTTTTAACTTTGTTTCCCAGAAAATGCAGATTAGGATAGGAGCCTTTGGAACATGTTTTTTCTTTCTGCCTATCAGAGCAGGAAAAGCACTGAAGATACCTAGGAACTATATAACCATACAAAAATCTTTTACAGATCTGTAGATATATATGAAAGACCTATAAAAGCAAAAGTCATTTTGGCATAATTCCTAACCATATAAAAACCTAGCCATGAACAGGACTTTGCATCTTGAAAAAAACAACACACAAATCAGAAATTTAATGTAGAGCTTATTCACAGGGTGACAAGGAACTTCCAATGGAGTTGAGGTTTGACAGAGTTTTTATTGTGAGTCCCACTCAGGGCTTGAACTGGACAAAGCCATCCTGAAATGTTAGGGATTCAGTCAACACGGGGTAGACTGATGTGTAATTAAAGGATGATTTCTTGCAAAATCAATCTCATGGGAGGGTGAAGCCTTTCAGTTGTTACATTCAGTGTCATGACACCAGAAAACCCTCTTAATTCTAGTTACAGTATCTTTTATAAATTTCTCATCCAATCAACTACTTCCACAAAGTTCTCCTGCATCTTCATAAGCCAATCATTTATTGTTACCTTTGCTACCTTTGTTCTGCAATGCCTCTCCTTTTATCCAATCCTTAACTCTACACAAACTTATTGCTCTACTTTCTACTTTAAACAACGCTATAACAAGTTCTATTACCAAACTTCAATGTTTCTACTGTCTCGCTGAAAATATTTATTTGCTTATATGAGGCATATTTCTACTTGCTTAAAACATTTTTCTCTTTCAACTACAAATGCCACTTTTACTGTTCTAAACTGCCAAGCCTTCTCCAAGGCCTTAGGTCAGACATTGTGTCCATCTCCATCTCTGAGCCTGAATGCTCGAGGCCCTGGGAGCTCTCTGTGCCTGCATTTCCCACACACTGCTGTGTGCTGTGCTCTGGGGCTGGGGCTCCCTGCACAGGGCACTGCACTGGTGTGCCAGGGCAGACAGAGAAGCTGCAGCTCAAACCTCACTGAGGAGGCTGGGTGGGCTGGCAAGAGTGGGGAGACTCAAGGCCATTCACAGAGCTCATCCTGCTGGAAGGACGAGCAAAAGGCAGTGGGAACTCAGCAGTGAGGAGAGCTGAGAGCTGGAGAGCAGCTCTGAATTGCACTGCAATGCCACTGCAGCTCTGAGACATTGCTGCTCCTCTGCCAGGGACAGCAGGAGTCCCTAAGCCTGGGGCTCACTCTTCGTCGTCAGGAGGGGCATCAAAGAAGGCAACAGTGTGATGGAGACTGCCATGGGCTGGGAACTCACTGGGGAAAAAGAGGGAGCAGTTGTGTAGTAAAAGGCAGGTGGGGGAGAGAGAGCTGTTCACCAAAGGGCTGAGCTACAGCTTGAGCAAGCACGAAAATGTCATTTGGAGTCATGCCAGATTGATTTCATTTTGGAAATTATTGAACAAGTTTATTTTTGGGGGGGTGTCATGTTTTCCCTTGGAGGTGCACACTCTGCACACTTGAGCTGCATTGCCGGAATGCTCAAGCCAGTCTCTGCTGAGGGTCACACCATTTCTCCTTTGGCTGATTCCGGCCCGGGGCTGAGCTCCAGCAGAGCCCTGGCAGAGCCCAGAGCAGCCTCAGCATCCGCAGAGCCCGGCTGCAAGGAGAGAAAGCAGAAATGGCCCATCAGCTGAAGGCTCCTGTGCCCTTGTGCCAGCCACCCAGAGCAGTGCCCAGGCTGTGCTGGCCCTGCCCAGAGCTGTGCCCAAAGCTGCCTATCAGTGCTGCCTTGGGCAGCAGAGCAGGAGGGCAGGACATGTGCCCAGCCTGCAGCCAGCCAGGGCAGAGCCAGCCCCTCAGCAGCTGCTCAGAGACAAAAAGCAGCTTGGCAGCTGACTGAAGAATTTCTTGCATCTGCCCAGCAAAAGGGGGGAACCTTTGGTGCCCGGCCAGGCTGTGCCATGCCCAGATCTGGCAGCATCCCCTTGGCTGTGGACTCACCTGCAAATTGTGCGTGCATACTGTCTTTGAAGAAGGTGCCAGAATCAAAGTCGATCGTCCTCAGCTGGCCAGGTGGAGGAAGAGCTTGTCGTCCTTGAGGTTGTCCTGGGTGTCTCCAGCAGCAGCCCAACTTGGAACAGCTTCTCCAGGGGCTCCTTCTCCTTCCCTGAGGGCCAGACCAGGCTGTCAGTGTTCTGCCCAGGGCTGCAGCCATCAACGAA
Source organism: Certhia americana (assembly GCA_018697195.1). Lineage (NCBI taxonomy): Eukaryota > Metazoa > Chordata > Aves > Passeriformes > Certhiidae > Certhia > Certhia americana. The sequence continues at coordinate 24,568 of JAGMWU010000297.1, read as the reverse complement.
GCAGACAAGCAAATCCAGGGTGGATGGTGGCCACCGGTGCTTGCCACAGCAAGTCTCCAGCTCAGTTCCAGCCCAAGAGCTGTGTGTTCCCTTCTGATGACCCCTGCTCAGAGCTACAGGCATGACAGAAACAGTCTGCTTTGCTTTGCCACTGAGTGCCAAGAGATGTGTGCAGCTGTTACCTGCCAGGCCTCTGCATCCAACTGTGCACGTGCATCTCTCCCATCTTCTAGGGCAGATGAACACCCTGCAGCCAAGGGTCCTGGGAAAGGTCTTCTAAGGATGGCCTGTCCAAGGGTTCCATGGCCAAACACCTCTTAATGACATCTTGGCACTCTGAAGAGAGAAACCAGAAATCACCAGTCAGGTGGAGAAGCTGCCCCCACATTTCCATGCCCAGGCCATGCTGGGTGTGTCCAGAGCTGGGCCTAAACTTCTCCATGGATTCTCTGTTTGGAGAAGAGCAGGAGAGCAGCACATGTGCCAGCTGCTCAGCAGCTGCCAGAGCAGGATGCTCAGCAGCCCGCTGCTGTCTCCCAGCTCTGGTATTCCCCCTGTGCCCAGAGAGGAGGATCCACCTGGAGAGAGCCGTCGTGGGAACAAGATGCGCCCCCAGATGATCTCCTGGCCCCTCCTGAACGGGTGCTTCCCCACCACCAGGTGGTACAGCAGGAGGCCCAGGGACCAGATCGTTGCTGCCTGGCCGTGGTAGCGTTGCTGGTGGATCCACTCTGGCGGGCTGTAGGACAGGGTTCCTATGGAACACAGACAGAGTTCATCAGGGAATGCTGCTGCTCCCAGAGCCTGGCCCCAGCAGCCCTGGACATGTGGGGGCAGCCCCAGCAGCACACAGGGTGACCCGCTGCCCTCTCGCCAGCACCTGGGACTTGTGTACAAACTCGGGCTTGGAAAAGAAGCCACTGGTGCTGGAAGAGGGCAGCAGAAGCCCTGGGAAGGAACAACCGTGGGACACAAAAGAAAATCCCACCCAGTGGTGAAAAACCCCCACTCTCCTCCCTGCCTGCATGGCCCTGAAAACATGTTAATAAGCCAAGGCAAACAAGGACTGGAGCAGTTCAAGCCTTTCCTTGCCTGCACATCAAACCGGCTGGGACACGAGGTCAGATCCCCCCTCTCTGCTACCCCCATGGGGGGTTTTATCAGGCTGGCTGCCCCAGCTCCAGCCCCAGCCCAGGGCACAGTGGGTGCTGAAGGCTGTCGGCAGGGCTGGGAGCTGCCCCCCCTCACAGCCCCACCCAAATCAACTTGGCTCAAGCATTAATCCCATCCAAGCAGCGATAGGGGGAAGCCACGGTGCTACAGCCAGGCTGGGCCATGAGATGCCCAGAGCATCCCCTGGCAGGGCTCACCTGCAAAATTGGTGTAGGCTGTGTCTTGCAGGAAGGTGCCGCAGCCAAAATCGATGAGTTTCAGCTGCCCAGTGGCCAGGTCGAGCACGATATTCTCGGGCTTGATGTCCCGGTGCAGGACCCCGCAGCTGGTGCAGTGCTGCACGGCCTCCAGCACCTGGCGGAACAGCCCCCGTGCCTCCTGCTCCGGCAGGAACCTCCGCTCTGCCAGCACAGCCGAGAGGTCCTGGCACCGCTCCGGACGCTCCAGCACCAACAAGAAGCTGCTGGGGAGCTCAAGCCACTCCAGGAGCTGAATGACACCAGCACAGCCAGAGGACACCTTGTGCAGCAGCACGATCTCCAGGGGCGCCCGGGTGCCGTCGGGCTGCAGAAGGAGCAGGATGGCCTCAGTGGGGCTGAGGCGGTGCCAGGGCTCTGGGAGCCCTCAGCCAGCCCGGGATGCTCTGCATCCCCCGCTCAGCCCACACCCGCTCTCCCTGCAGGGCTCCCGGCAGCTCCCACCCTGCCGGGCCCCGGCTCCTCGCCGCCCGGCACGCCCCGGCTTCTGCCGCTGGCCCCGCTCACTCACCAGCTGGCCCCAGTGCTGGATGCGATCCCGCGGCACGCATTTGATGGCCACCTGCCAACAAGGGACAGCAGTGAGTTCAGCTCGCCACCTGTCCCACCGTGGCCCAGCCTTCTTCTCCTGCTCCTGCTCCCCCTCCTCCTCCTCCTCCAGCCCCGCCGCTCACCGGGGCGCCGTCCGAAAGCCGCGTCCCCGCAAAGACGCTGCCGAAGCCGCCGCTGCCCAGCAGCGAACCCAGCCGGTACCGCTCCTGCAGGGCCTCCTGCGCCTTCCCTGCGGGCGAGACGTGGCTGTCAGCGCTTGGCCCGGGGCCAGACACGACCCCCGAGTGCCCCCCGAGCGCCCCAGGCCGAGCATCCCCACTCGCCCCGGGCCCCGGCAGCTCGGGGTTGGCGGCTGCATTGCCGAACGGCGGAGCTCGGGCCGGGGAAGCTGCAGCGGAGGCGGCGGGAGGTGCTGCACCGCCTGTGTCCTCTGGAGGGCTCGGGAGGGGCCGGGGCCTAGGCCGGGGTTGGGGCCGGTGTTGGAGCCGGTGCCGGTGCCGGGGCCGGGCTCGGCACAGGTGGAGCCAAAGGGCAGCGATGCCGCCCCAGCCCCAGGCACTGATTCCTGCCCAGCACCGCCAGCGCCAGCACAGCCAGAGCTGGGAAGGGGCGAGACCGCGGCGGGATGGCCGGGGGTGGGGACGGGGCAGCCCCGCCCGGGGCCGGGGGCGGGCCGGGGGCATGGCCCGGGATGGAACAGGGAGAGGGAGAGTGGGAGAGCAGGGGGACACCAGGAAAGGGAGAGCGAGAGAGGGTGTGGGACTGCGGGACAGGGACAACAAAAGCATGAAAGACTCGATAAAGTTGCTTCTGTCGCTGCCGCTGCCGTCGCTGCTGCCGCCGCTGCTGCTGCTGCCGCTGCTGCTGCTGCTGCCGCTGCCACTGCTGCTGCTGCTGCTGCTGCTGCTGCTGCTGCTGCTGCTGCTGCTGCTGCTGCTGCTGCTGCTGCTGCTGCAACTGAAGCCCCGGGGCCGTTTTTTTCTCCCTTTCCGTTTGTCTGTTGCTCGCTCGCCCCCTTCCCCCCACAGCTTTGGATTAAGAAAGAGGTAACTGATGATTTAAAAAAGAGAACTCAGTTACTCTCTTTGTAAATGTGCTGGTGGCAAGGATCTATCAACAAATTTTGGACTGTTTTTCCAATTGTACTTTAAATTGTGCTTGAAGGAATAGAATATTGAAAGATGGATTGTGCATGACCCTGTGTGGAGTGTAAACATTTGGCAGTTTGAAACCTGGACCTAAAGTGTTGCAAATGAAAGTTTGAAATCCTGAGGAATTGTGAGCCAGCAGCTTTCCCTCGAGGAAGTGCAGCACCCAAGGACTTCACTTGTGGCCATAGGGGTGCTTGCAGCTTTGTCCTGTGCCACTCTGGGATGTCATGGAATGGCAGTTCACCTACCAGCAGCACAAGTCACGCTCTGCAAGCCCAGCTCCTTGGACCTTGTTTCCCCCAAGCTGACACAAAGGGTTTCTGCTGCTCCCCCTTTACACAAATCGACAGAGAGCTGGGATTTTTCCAAGTCTCGTGTCTCCGTTCTTCCATATTCCTAAAGAAGCAGCAGCCCATCCTGATGAACACAGTGAGTTGCAGGTATGCTTGTCAGCTCCACTTGCTGCCTGGAAATGCTGAAAGTGCTTCTAAATGCTGCTCCCTTCAGCACTTGGACACCTAGTCACACAGAGCTGTGAAAAAATGCCCTGGCCACTGACTAACAAGGTGAGTTATGGCAAAGATCAAGCTCTGTGGGAAATCTCTATCCATCCCTATCCTTTGAATAGATCTGTATGGGAGGATGTGCATGGACATGTCTTGTATAGAAAGGAAGGAATGTGCAAGCAACGTGACTGACACTTTGATTGCCCGTGTTCATTCCATCCCCATGGGCACAAAGACATTCTGGAAAGCCTGGCACAGACAGACCCTTCTGTGCATGGATACAGACACATCCAAGAGTTCGTGGCACAGACAGACCCTTCTGTGCATGGATACAGACACATCCAAGAGCTCCTGGCACAGACAGACCCTTCTGTGCATGGATACAGAGACATCCAAGAGCTCCTGGCACAGACAGACCCTTCTGTCCCTGCCTAAGGGAGTGCAGTGGCGGTGGGTGGCCAGTGAGTCCAGGACAGGCCCCAGAGCCAGCTCCAGCCCTTCCAGGGCCTGCCAAGGCTCAATGCCAGCCCCTCTGCAATAGCAAAGCCCTTCAGCCTTGTTCCTGCCCAGAGGGGCAGTGCTGGCCTGGCAGCACAGCTTGTTCTCCCCACAGGCTGCAGGAGATAAGAACACAACACTCGGCAAACACAGAGTGCAGCCACAGCTCTGGGTGCTCCCCAGTGTAAGAGACAGTGCCAAGTTTCCCTCATTTGCCTCACGACCGTCTCAAGGAGAGAGACTTAGATCCCGAGGGCTCCATTCCCTTTGCACAGGGGCTCTGGCCTGCTCAGGGCAGATGCTTGCCAAGCGATTGTTTGCTGCTGTTCCTGTTGTATCCCATGGTACGCTGCCCTGGGCAGGTACTAGTGTGTAATGGGACGTCCTGCACGTTTACACCTGCTTCTCGGGACAATGGTTCCCCTCCACACAACACTACTGCTCAGCTTTTCGCTTTGGCTAGATGCCACTGGCTTTAGCAAAAAACCTATACAGAGTGACTTTTCTGCAAAGGACTTTTGAGATCTCCCCACAGAAGGAAGGCACGTCTATGGGCACAAAGCCTGGAGGACATCGTCTCTCCTTTGGTACCTATAGCCCTCTTTCTCTCTCTATTTCACTGAACTCTCTGTCTCTTTCTCTGTGTTGGATAAATGTTGTTGGCACTCCATGGAAGTGCGTTGTGGTGATTAAAGTGAAAGTGTCCTTTACTGTGTGTTATTTGCACTTGGAGATGGGGTAAAGGAACCATGATGACCGCAGCTTGTACGAGCGGATGGTGACCATCAGGAAGCTCAGCTCTGGCCTCACTGTGTGCCCCAAGCTTCAGGGGATGCAGTGGGAGCCCGTCTGGGCTCTGCCCTGGGGCCATGCTGCAGGGACAGCTGCCAACAGGGAGCATTTAGTGGGCACCAAGAGCCAAGTCAGGGCTGCAGGGCTCCTCCTCCAGCCCTGGCTGCACTCTTGTGTGCTGTGGGCTGGGGCGGGGGCTCCCTGCACAGGGCACTGCACTGGTGTTCCAGAGGAGACAAAGAAGCTTCAGCTGAAGCCTAATGTCTGAGCTAGGTGGGTGGGTGACCTGGGAAGAGTGGGGAGGCTGAAGGCCAATGCCAGAGCTCATCCTGCTGAATGGATGAGGAAAAGGCAGTGGGAACTCAGCAGTGAGGAGAGCTGAGGGCTGGAGAGCAGCTCTGAATTGCACTGCAATGCCACTGGAGCTCTGAGACATTGCTGCTCTTCTGCCAGCGACAGCAGGAGTGCCTAAGCCTGCGGCTCACTCTTCCTCGTGACGAGGGCCATCAGGGAAGGCAACGGTGTGATGGAGACTGCCATGGGCTGGGAACACCCTGGGGAAAAGGAGAGAGCAGCTGTGTAGTAAAAGGCAGGTGGGGGAGAGAGAGCTGTTCACAGAAGGGCTGAGCTACAGCTTGAGCAAGCAGGAAAATGTCATTTGGAGCCATGCCAGATTGATTTCCATTTGGAACGTATTTGAACAGTTTATTTCGGGTTTGTCATGTTTTCCCTTGGAGGTGCATCACTCTGCAGACTTGAGCTGCATTGCCGGAATGCTCAAGCCTCTCTTCTGAGTGTCACACCAGATTTCTCGCTTTGCTGATTCCGTCCTGGGCTGACGCCCAGCAGATCCCTGTCAGAGCCCAGAGCATCCTCAGCACCGCCGACCCGGCTGCAAGGAGAGAAAGCATAAATGTCCCGTCAGCTGAAGTCTCCTTGTTGCCCTTGGCCAGCCACCCATAGCGGTGCCCCAGGCTGTGCTGGCCCTGCCCAGCGCGTGGCCCCAAGCTGCCCATCATTGCTGCCTTGGCAGCATAGCAGGAGGGCAGGACATGTGCCCAGCCTGCAGCCATCCAGGCAAGCTCCGCCCCCTCAGCAGCTGCCCAGAGACAAAAAGCAGCTTGGCAGCTACTGAAAATTTCTTGCATCTGCCCCATCAAAGAGGGAACATTTGGTGCCCAGCCATGCTGTACATGCCACTCTGGCATCACCCCTTGGCTTGGACTCACCTGCAAATTGGGTTTGCCTGCTGCTTTGAAAAGTTGCCAAATCAAAGTCGATCTTCCCTCAGCGGCCATGTGATGAAGATCTTTGTCATCCGTGCGGTGTGTCCTGGGTGTCTCCAGACAGCAGCCCCACTTGGACAGCTTCCTCCAGGTTCTCCTTTCTCCTCCCTGATGGCCCGACGCAGGCTGTCAGTGTTTCTGCCCAGGGCTTGGCTGCATCCCTCATGAACAGACAAGCCAATCCCGGGTGGCTGGCCTGCCCACCGTGGCGTTGCACAATCCAAGTCTCCCATCAGTTCCGCCCAAGAGCTGTGTGTTCCCTTCTGATGAGCCCTGCTCAGAGCTACAGGCACGAACGACAGAAACAGTCTGTCTTTGCTTGCACTGCGTGCCAAGAGATGGTGCAGCTGTTACCTGCCAGGCTCTGTCATCCAACTGTGCAACGTGCATCTCTCCATCTCTTCTAGGGCATATGAAGCACCCTGCAGCCCAGGTCCCGGCAAAGGTCTTCTAAGGATGGCCTGTCCAAGGGTTGCATGGCCACCACTCTTAAATGACTCTGGCACTCTGAAGAGAGAAACCAGAATCACCAGTCAGGTGGGAAGCTTACCGCTCGTTTCAAAGCCCAGCCATGCTGGGTGTGTCCAGAGCTGGTCCTGAAATTTCCCCATGATTCTTTTATGAGAAGCGCAGGAGACCCACACATTGCCATCGCCTCAGCAGCTGCCAGAGCAGGATGCTCAGCCTCCCGCTGCTTTCTCCCATCTCTGGTATTCCCCCCCGTGCCCAGAGCGGAGACCACCTGAGAGAGCCCCGCCGTGGGACAATGCGCCCACCAGATATCTCTGCCCCTCCTGAACGGGTGCTTATCCCCCCCACCAGTGGTACAGCAGAGCCCATGGGACCAATCGTTTCTCGCCATTTCCGTGTGCGTGCTGGTGGATCACTCTTGGCGGGCTGTAGGACAGGTTTCTAGGAACCCGACAGAGTTTCATCAGGGCATTCTGCGCTCCCAACCTAGCCCCAGCAGCCCGTGGCATGTGGGGCATCCCCAGCAGCACACATGGTGACCTGCTGCCCTCATCGCCAGCACCTGGGACTTGTGTACAAACTGGGTCTTGGAAAAGAATCCACGTGCTGGAGAAGGCAGCAGAAGCTTGGGGAAGGACAACCAGGAGACCCAAAGAAAATCCCACCCGTTTGAAAAAACCCCCACTCTCCTCCCTGCCTGCTGCCCTGAAAACTGTAATAATCCCTGAGGCAAACAAGACTGGAGCGTTCAAGCCCTTCCTTGCTGCAGATTTCAACCGGCTGGACACGATTCAGATCCCCCCTTCTCTGCTACCCCCATGGGGGGTTGGTCAGGCTTGCTGCCCCACTCCAGCCCCACTCCGGGCACAGTGTTGCTGAAGGCGTCGGCATGGCTGGAGCTGCACCCCCTCACAGCCCCCCCAAATAACTTGTGCTCAAGCATTAAATCCATCCCAAGCCCGATAGAGGGTAAGCCCCTGTGCTAACCGCTGGGCCATGAGATGCCCAGAGCTCCCCTGGCAGGGCGTCACCCTGCAAAATTGGTGTAGGCTGTGTCTGCAGGAAGGTTCCCGCATCCAATCGTTGAGTTTCGCCTGTTGCCCGGTGGCCAGGTCAAGCCTATCTTTTCTCGGCTTGAATTTCCCGGTGCAGGACCCCCGCAGCTGGTGCAGTGGCTGTCACGCCTCCAGCACCTGGCGGGAACAGCCCCCTTGCCTCCTGCTCCGCAGGACCTCCGCTGCCGCCAGCAAGACGAGAGGTCCTGTCAAAACCGCTCCGGACTCTCCAGCACCAACAAAGAAGCTGCTGGGAGCTCAAGAGCCGACTCAGTAGCGGAATGAACTCCATCACAGCATAGGACAAACACCTGTGTGGCAGGCAGCACGATCTCCAGGGTCGCACCGTGTACCGGCCGGCTGTGGGAGGAGCAGGATGGCCTCAGTGGGGCTGATGCGGTGCCATGGCTCTGGGAGCCCTCACCACCCGGGATGCGCTCTGCATCCCCCTCTCAGCCCACTCCCAGCTCTCCCTGCCGGGCTCACCGCAGCTCCCCACTGCGGGGCCCCCCGGCGCCTCGCCGCCCGGCACGCCCCGGTTCTGCGCTGGCCGCCCTCTCACACGTCCCCAGCTGCCCCAGTGCTGGATTCGAGCCCGCCCGCGACTCATTTGTGGCCACCTGCCACAAGGGACAGCAATTGGTTCAGCTCGCACCCTTAAACCACCGCTGCCCATCCGCTTCTCTCCTGCTCCTCTCCCCCTCCGCCTCCCCACTCCTCCTCCGCCCCACCTCAGCTCACCGGGCGTGCCGTCCGAAAGCCGCGTCCCCGCAAGACCTGCCGAAGCCACCGCTTCCCAGCATCGTAACCCATCCGGTTACGCTTTTTTTTTTTCCTGCAGGGCCTCCTGCTCCTTTT
>JAGMWU010000296.1:19408-34151 GCA_018697195.1 Certhia americana | reverse complement strand
TCAACCTGAGATCAAAAGAAACTGCTAAGTGTCAGCACAGCTATTAAAATTTCCACGGTTTGTAGTCATAGACTGTGAGGTAGAACCTGCCAAAAATTACAGGATTGGGTGACTGGACGTTGTGTTTTAGAAAACCTTCATGTGAGCAAAGGGGGCACTAAGCACCTCATATTCCAGTGACATATACCAGGCATGTGGCTGTTTACTTGAAGAAATCATTCACAATCCAACCTGTGCCCACTCTTCCACAGTTTTCACTTCTTTGTGTTCAGTTGCCTGTGCCCTTATCCTTTTTGTCTTGGTTTTGGTTCCCTTCCCCAAGTTCCTTCCACTTAACAGACATTTCCTTTAGACTTCTACATAAAGTATTCAGCTTAAGAGATTTGTCTGCTCATATTAGCACATAAGTGATTTTTAGAAAGAGCTGAATCCTTGAAGCTATTAACTGCAGAAATAAATCGCAAATAATTACTATAAAAATTACTAAACTTCCATGTCAATTAAAAATTTTTGTCACCCTTCATGCAGCTTACATTAAAAAAAAGAAAAAAAAAAAAGGAACTTGAGCTTCTGCAATCTTTGATGATCACATGAATAATACCCTTTCTTCTTTGTCTCCTAGCTGATTAATCTCATACTGTCTCATTAAGGATTTTAAAATTGCCTTCCTTTGGTGTTCAGATGAAGAGAAAAAGATACTGAGTAGATTACTGTTGTCTTGTGTGGGTTATGTCATGTTACATTCTCCTCTACACCTCAGCTAAGCCACTGGAAACCACGTTGATGCTGTTCTCTTCTGCTCCAGTTTATGGTCTCTTCCAGAATCTAATCTGTCAGACCTGGAAGCACAAAGAATATGGTATGTTAAACTTTCATTTTAAATTTGCTCTTAGACATTTTGGACTGGAACTGTTGTGGAATATTTTCAAGAACATACTCTGATTTTCTGTTTTCTAAGTGGTTCAGTTTACTGTTATGGTGAGAAGCTGCAGAGAAGTATGAAAGAAAAGGATTTATCTGTATTCCTATACTTCATAATGAGCAAAATATATTTTCTACTTGCTGTAACTTGTGAAGGGTTTCTCTAGCCTTTGGCCCATGAACAAATATTTGGAAACCCAGCAGAAAACCTTCCTTTAGAAACACATAGCTGTACTGTTGATAAATATTTGATGAACAGCCTAAACTATTAAGGATTTATGCACATGCCAGTTAAGATCAGTAGATTAATTCTTTTCAAACTTCTTTTAAAGCCAAGTGTAGATCACAGAGAAAAGAGCAGCTCACATACTGTAGCTGTACAATTTCTCAAGCCTCTCGTTTCAAAGACTTTGCACAAGACAGCATTGCTTTTTGCTCATATTTAGATATCTTTTTGGGGTTTTTTTCTGGTACTAGAATGGACACAGGTTTTACACACGCAAATAGCCAGAAACAGCACCAGAATGTAACTCTTTACAGTTCAAATAGTTAATGCATTAAAAAGATAATCAGGAAAGGGAAGAATATACAAAGAAGTGAAGCACAAAGAGCCAGGCTGGCTCTGAAACAGCACTTAGGTCCCTAAAAAAACTGAAATACATGAGAAACTTACAAATATATTAATGAAGACTTTCAAATCCCAGATTCTTTGCACCTAATTCCAGGCACCTAAATGTACAGCGTTACTCTCTGTTTGATGTGTAGTAAGCCAGAGCTCTCTCCATTGTCAGAGTCAAGCAGCAGCTGGAGAAGGTTCTCTCAGTCTCTCTCTTCCATCTCCCCTTCCTCCCTTAAATGTCAGTGCAGCCTAGCGTAATGACAATAAAGTGAGAAACCTAAAATTAAGGGTCTGAGTGCAATGGCTGCATACCAGTTCATGTAGAAAGTTTGTGTATTCAATCTAGACTGCAATTGTACCTTATCCATGTAATTCTCTAATGCTTGGACAGTGTTTATTTTGGTTTATCACATCTTTAAATGTTGAATCTAATTAGCTTTTTCTTCTGTCGCATTAAGTGTGTAGCAATTTAGCATAATATAAGCTCCCTTGGTTTCCAGCTGGTCCTCAGAAATCAGAGAGGCGGGGTGTATCTGGACTTATTTTATGATTTGAGCCAATTTAGTATTACTAAGTCTGGTCGGGTTCCCAGATGCAACAATAGTCTGATTTACACTACAAGCCTCATCTTATTCATGAACAGATTCCCTGGTTGTGAGAATTACTGATTCACCACTGTCAGTCTGGTTTAGTTGAATAAGAACCTCCATGAACACAAATTCACCAATAGTGAAATTTATTGGATAATTGGTAAATAAATACACTAGACTTGCAACATAGAAAAGTACAGTGCTGTGTAACACTCCCAGTGCAAATCTTACCAAAGAAGCATCCATAGTTTTGTGAAGAGAGAGAAATGACTCCATTGGCTTGTCTGTAAAATGGTTGTATTCTCATCCTCTACCAATGAAGATTTCAAATGCCAATTTTTTCTTTTGGGAGAAGTGGAAGCAAGACTGTGGTCAAATATTCTGTTACTGCCGTCATTAATGGGGGACAGAGAGCAGCCACTTAGATGTAAATGAGGGATATCAAGAGTAACAAAGAGATTACAAAGACTTTGGGTCTTCCATAAGGGAAGTACAGAATTGAGAAACTTTACCATCACTTCCTCTTCTACCGGCTGACTGAGGGTAAAAGGGTTACCCGTTTCTGCCTGATAAAGTATCACACTTCAGCACACCATCATGCCCAGAGTAATGCCTTAGCCATTGATCTCATGGAAATCCCTTTACCACATATATAACAGCATATCTCATGGCTGTAGGCCTCATTCCTACATCCTCCTTGTTTTAAAGGAAGAAATGCTGCTGGACTTTGATGTGCAGTGGCTGCCAGTATTGCCCTCTGTGACTTCAGGTTCTGTGTCCATGGCTGGTGACAGCCAGCACTCCATGGTCCACTGTGGTGTACATTGCCAAATGCACAAAGAGGGTACCCATCTCATGGAGCAACGTGTCTCGCAGTTCAGAGAATCTGGTATCCCTACCAGAAACTTCCCTATTCTCTGCCAAGCTCCATAGCTTGGCAATATCCATTTCCTTGGATAATGATCCTGGCCATGGTGATCATTGCTCTGCAAAAAAAGATTGAGATAGGCAGTTGCTGGTATATCATGGCCATTTGGTTAGGCTAGACACTCTTTGTTTTATCATTAGTCTCATAACATTCTTTACATACATAAAATGCTATGTCCTCTGGGAAAAAGGGCAAGGAAATACCAGTGTATGCCTCCTGAAATTTATAATCCTACCTGAACATCTATTCCTGGGCAGTGTGAGACAAGGTGAATATGCAATTTAGGTGCATAGTTGGCCTGACCCAGTGTATAGGTGACATATTCTCATTACACTAAACCAATACCTCTGTGTTTCCTTGGTTTTAGGTACCCTCTGCAAAGATGTCAAATGCATTGCCATTTATCTTGCTCTTCATATTGCCAAAGCTGCTGTCAGGGACTTGGTTTCCCAAAACTTTACCCTGTGATGTTGACTCTTCAGAAGGCACTGTGACAGTGGACTGCACCGACCGGCGCCTTACAGAAGTCCCTAGAGGGATCCCTGGAAATGCTACCAACCTGACCCTGAGTATTAACCATATTCCCCACATCTATCCAACATCCTTTGATCATCTTGGAAACCTCCAGGAGATTGACTTCAGATGCAACTGTGTGCCTGTCAAACTGGGGCCCAAAGATCATGTGTGCACCAGCCCACTGAAGATTGAGAATGGTAGTTTTGCCAGCCTGACAAGATTGAAGTCATTGTATTTGGATGCAAACCAGCTGGCAGAAATACCCCGAGGTCTTCCTGCTACTTTAACCTTGCTGAGTCTGGAAGCAAACAGTATCTTTTCTATCCAAAAAGCCAGCTTCTCAGAGCTGGGAAACATAGAGGCATTGTACCTTGGACAGAACTGTTACTACCGTAATCCATGCAATATTTCATTTGAAATTGAGCCAACAGCCTTTCTGGGGCTGAAGAAGTTAACAATACTATCCCTAAAGTCCAACAACTTAACAGAAATTCCAGCCAATTTGTCATCAACTTTAAAGGAATTGTATATTTACAACAACATGATTCAAGAGATTCAAGAGCAGGACTTAAGTGGCCTTCCCAACCTAGAAATTCTCGACCTAAGTGGCAATTGCCCGCGTTGCTATAATGCCCCATATCCTTGCATTCCCTGTCCCAAGAGCTCAATTCAGATCCATTCAAAGGCTTTTGATTCTTTGCAAAATTTAAGAGTTTTGCGACTTCACAGTAACTCTCTTCAGAGCATACCCAGCAGCTGGTTTAAAAACATCAAGAATCTCAAAGAACTTGACCTCTCCCAAAATTTCCTCATGAAGGAGATTGGAAATGCTCAGTTTTTGACCTTTATTCCCAGCCTTGTGCAGCTTGATCTGTCTTTTAATTTTGAACTGAAGGTGTATTCTCCCTTCTTGAATCTTTCTAAGACATTTTCTTCCCTCTCTAACTTGGAAACCCTGAGGCTCAAGGGTTATGTCTTTAAAGAACTGAGAGCACAAGATCTACATCCACTGCTCAGTCTTAGGAATCTAACCATGTTGGATCTCGGGACTAATTTTATTAAAGTTGCAGACCTGACAGTGTTTGAAGAATTCCCAGCTCTTAAGTTCATTGACCTCTCAGTGAATAAAATTTCTCCTTCTTCAGGGGAAAGCAACTTCTATGGATTTTGCTCTAATCCTGGCATTTCAGTTGAGCAATACAATAGACAAGTACAACAAGAGATGTATTATTTCAGGTATGATGTGTATGAACGAAGTTGCCGTTCCAAAGACAAAGAGGCTTCTTCCTACCAACCCTTAGTTAAGGAAGATTGCCTTAATTATGGAAAAACTCTAGATTTAAGCAGAAACAATGTATTTTTTGTTAACCCCTCCGACTTCCAGGGACTTAGTTCCCTCAAATGTCTGAACTTGTCAGATAATGCAATAAGTCAAACTTTAAATGGAAGTGAATTCTCTTACTTGTCTGGATTGAAATATCTGGATTTTTCTAACAACCGAGTTGATTTGCTATACCAAACTGCTTTCAAAGAACTAAAACTTCTAGAAACTCTAGATCTGAGCAATAACCAGCATTATTTTCTGGTAGAAGGTGTTACTCACGTGCTTAGTTTTGTAAAAAGCTTGGCCAGTCTGAGAAAGTTGATGATGAATGAGAATGACATTTCTACCACTATTGATACTGGAATGGAAAGTCAATCTCTTCGAATTTTAGAATTCAGAGGAAATCGCTTAGATGCTCTCTGGAGTGATGGTAATACTAGATATTGGTCCTTCTTCAAGAATCTGACTGGCCTAGAAGTACTGGACATTTCCTTCAATTCACTCAGTTTTTTGCCTCATTGTGTTTTTGAAAAAATGCCTCCCAGTCTCAAGCTCCTCAATTTAACAAATAATCGACTGAAGAGTTTCATCTGGGGAAACCTCCCCTCTCTGAAGAACCTAATAACTCTGGACCTGAGCAATAACCTCCTGACTACTGTTCCCCGAGAACTGTCCAATTGCACTTCATCTCTCCAACAACTGATGCTCCGAAACAATCGCATTCAGCGATTAACCAAACATTTTCTCAGAGGTGCTTTTACACTGAGATACTTGGACCTCAGCTCAAACAAGATTGAAATAATTAAGAGATCTAGCTTCCCTGAAAATGTCATCAACAACCTGAAGATGTTGCTTTTGCACGACAATCCTTTTAAATGTAACTGTGAGGCTGTGTGGTTTGTCTGGTGGATCAATCGGACGCAGGTGACCATTCCTCTTCTGGCCACAGACGTGACCTGTGCTGGCCCAGGGGCACATAAAGGAAGGAGCGTGGTTTTCTTGGATCTGTACACCTGTGAGCTGGACACGTCGTATTTGATCCTGTATGCTCTGTCAGCTTCAGCCATCGTTGCCTTGATGGTGTTCACAGTGATGAACCACCTCTACTTCTGGGATGTGTGGTATAGCTACCATTACTGCACTGCCAAGCTGAAGGGCTATCGGCGCTTGTCTTCACCTGCTGCTTGCTACGATGCCTTTATTGCCTATGACAGTGAAGATCCAGCTGTGAACGAGTGGGTGCTACAGGAACTGGTTGAAAGGCTGGAAAACCAAAAAGCCAGGCAGTTCAATTTATGCCTGGAAGGAAGGGATTGGCTCCCAGGACAGCCGGTCTTTGACAACCTCTCCCAGAGCATTCAGCTGAGCAAAAAGACCATATTTGTGCTGACCAACAGGTATATTAAAAGTGGCCGCTTCAAGACAACATTTTATATGGCTCATCAGCGGCTTCTAGATGAAAAGATGGATGTCATTATCTTGGTGTTTCTTGAGAAGGTTTTGCAGAAGTCTCGCTATGTCCGACTGAGGAAGAGGTTGTGCAGAAGTTCAGTCCTGGAATGGCCAACTAATCCTCAGTCTCAGCCCTACTTCTGGCAGTGCCTGAAAAATGCCATAGCTACGAGCAATTCTCTGGCTTACAACAAGTTTCTCCAAGAAACTGTTTAGTTCTACCCTTTCCCTTAAATTGTGTTATGATACACATGCACTTTTTTTGTCACTTTTTAGTGCAGAGCAAGAAATTGTGCACTACCCACTGGAAGTCACTGTTTCAGAAAATCACCACTTCCGGCTTTTTGTTCACTATAGGCCTCCAGGATCTCCTATGTTTGGGTCGACTGTGGTCAACATGCACAAGTACACAGAGTAAAGGAGTGGTTGGGCCATGCCTGAAGCTGCTGCTGGAATAAGTGGGACTTTTATAAAAATGTGTAGTTTCTCTATTTGTTGTATTTATATAAAGTCAAGAAAACAAATCGCTGACACATTTTTGTCCGGAAATAGCTTTAGGAAAGCTCATCCTTTTAACTTTGGAGTTGGGAAAAGAAAAGATTTCTTATCTTTTCATCTTAGGCTTACCGCTTCTACCACTTCTAATGAGTGGTAAAACTGGGGAAAGCAAATTCCGTTAGGACTGATGTCAGGGGTTTGGGTCTGGTACAGGAACTCTCTCTTTGCTGCACAGTCAAAATCTCACAGATCTGAAGAGACTTGGAAGTATGTATGTGGACTGAAATGGGAAGATAAGTGAGATATGAGTTCAGGAGATCTTGTAGGCTGTAGGTGAAAAGGAGTTATAAGATAAAGGAATTCCTTGTGGATGGAGCTACTGCATGGGTGCAAGGAAAGGGAGCAGGACAGCAGATGGAAGAGTGAGAGGCACAAGGCAGATGGAGAAAATCAGTTAAACCAAAGAGACAACTAGATGTCTTTCAGATCCCAGCCAACCCAAACCATTCTGATTCTGTGATCTCAGCTGCCTCTGGCAGTTCTTTCCCTTGCTTTTCTGTCTGGTCCTTTCTTTAAATAGTCCCTTTTTTATTTAGTTTAATAGGCATGCAGACAAACAAGAACAAAAAAAAAAACAGACAAGAAAACTAATGTTCATGTAATATTACAGACAATAAGGATTTTTTTTCCTCCAAATTATCGTAGTGGTGTTATTGATTTACAGCAGAAGCAGAAAAAGATCAGGGCCTGTTTAGAAGAGTGAATGCTTTATGATTTTATGTTTGAAGGAGGATCAGGGGAACTAAAGGCCTGTCAGTCTGACATTGAGGCCAGCGAAGGTCATGGAGCCAATCATCTTGAACGCCATCATGCAAGAAGTACAGGACAACCAGGGACCAGGTTATAAGGTCCAGCTGGCATGGGTTTGTGAAAGACAGTTCTTCCTTGACCAGCCTGGTCTCCTTCTCTGACAAAATGACTTGCTTAGTGGATGAGGGAAAGGCTGTGGATGTTGTCTGTCTAGAGTTTAGTAGCCTTTTACATAACTCTCCAGCATTGTTTAGCCAGGAGACCTTATCACTCTACCACCACCTGAAAGGAAGCTGTACTCAGTGGGAGTCAGTCTTTTCTCCCATGTAGAAAGTAAAAGGATGAAAGGAAATGGACTGGAGTTGCACCAGAGGAGGTTTACATTAGATATTACGAAAAAAATTAATGGAAAGGGTTGTCAAGCAATAGAACAGACTGTCCAGGGAAGTTGTGAAGTCACCATCCCTGGAATTGTTCAAAAAACATGTGGATATGGCACCTGAGGATATGTTTTAATGGTGAATATGGTCATGGTGCTAGGTTGATGATTAGACTTGATGATCTTAAAGCCTTTCCAACCTTAATTATTTTATGATGCTATGGTTTCTTATGGTTGTGTTTGTAAACCAGTGATTTGAAATTAAACTACTTTGTGCTCATTCTGGCTGAAACAGTCACCAATCACCCCTTTGTCCATGAATCCCTTTCTGTATCCAAACAACAAATCTAGGTGGGCATGTTTCCTAGTTGGTTCCCTTAATATCTCCACCAAAAAATCATCTTCAATATGCTTCAGGACTGCTTGTGTCCATTGTGTGATGTTTCTAATTGAGGTCAAGGATGTTAGGATCACCCATAAGGACAAGGACAGCTGACCTAGAGATATTCCTTAGTTCTTTATGGAATAATTCCTCAGTGTCATGGTTACAGATGGGTGATTGATAGTACTCCCACAACAACATGTATATTCATCCCTCCCAGAGACTCTCAATCATATCATCACCAACTCCTCCCTCATATAAAGAGCCATCCCCTGTCTTGCCTGCCCTGCCTATCTTCCCGAAGAGCCTATAGCTATGTTATAACACAAAAACACAATAAATCAACTGTATTGTTTTATTTGGTAAAAAAAAAATCTTAATTGTAAGATCATTTAACCCACATTACTTTGCAGTTAAGTTGTTAACAACCCCAAAGTTTGAGGCCACATAATTATACCAAAGTTTACATCTGAACACTTGTACAAAAGGCATACAATGCATTTAACGCACTGTATCAGTTCAGTTGCTTTGTATATCAGATCTTTGTTTCATATAAAGTGCTGAATTATTTGTCTTCCCTGTGCACAAGTACTGTAAATAAAGCTTAGAAATTACTTGTGCCAAGAGGTTACTTGTGCTTCTAGTCTTTCAAAACTTTCTTTTTTGAAGACTGTGGCCTGCACATGTCAAATAGAGAAGAATGTGGGCATTGAATCTCATGCAAACCTTGTTCATAAATCATGCTCCAGCTGTCTTGAACATAAGGATGAACTGTTAATCACACAAGACTGATAAACATTTTTATAATACGATCATACTTCGCTTTTCTTTTATGATCTGACAGAAGGAACACAATGTTTAAATTTCCTTGGGAGCTGACTTACATTTCACGAGCAGTTGAAGTTTGTATTTCTCAGATTCTTGGAAGCAAACCCACTCAACTGCATTTTACAGGATGAGATGGGGGAAAAGAGCAGAAGGAAAATTGCAGAACTAATCTGACTGTAGGTGCTGCATTTTGTACACCCAAAATATTTATGAAGGGTTACAGGTGACTTCCAACAACTCTGTGATAACTGGCTCCATTTTGACAGAATTTAAAGCCATGGGAAGAGAAAATGATTCAGTGTTTAATTCTCTATGCCCCCTAGTCCATGCCTGGGTTCTGGTTTGAAGATCTTTCAGTTCAGCCTAGTGGGAAGCATTCCTCTCCAGACATTTTCTCAAGCATTCTCTTGAGAGAACTGAAAATATACCTCATTGCATAGTAGAAGTTGAAGGATTTAGCTCATATTTGTCTGTAAACCTTATTTTTAATCATGCCACTGCCCTAGTGCAAGTACTCATTTTTGGATTTCTTGTTTAGAGTATTTGATGTTTGCAGCCTTGCTGGAAGCTCTTGTCATAGTCTCCAGGGGTTTTAAATGTCAAACACCCAGAGCCTGTTTCTGCGGCAGTGGACTGTGGAGAGTGAAACCTGAGCATATTTTCACTGTAAAATCCCTCTCTCAGTTGTTTGTCAGTGGTGGTGCTCTGCGGTCTCCCCTGGGCTCTGTGGTGGCAGCCAAGGCTCCACCCATCCGGGCTGGGGGAGGATTGGGAGGGCAGGTTTGGAGCAGCTCTTGGGTAGAGATAAAGCTCTTGGACAGGGATAAAGCCGGCCAAGTAAGTTAAGGAAAACACAAAAAGGCAAATGATACAAAAGTGATTACCACCTCCTGGAAGTAGACCAGTGCCTAGCTGGCCTCTGAGTGATGGCTGCTTTAGCTAAATCAACATCCTGCCACCCCACCCCAGTTTTATTGATGGGCATGAGACCTTAATGGCATGAGTTATGCCTTTAGTCAGCTGGGCTCTGTACTTGTGGCTGTGCTCCATCCCAGACTCTGGCTCAGCCAAAGCCTGCTCACCAGCATGAGAAGTGGAGAAGGCCTTGAGGCTCTGCAAGTTCCCCAGCAGGTGTAGTGCTGGTGTGCAATCCAGCCAATTCTAGACACCAATCTATACCAGAGAACCACAGGGCTGCTATGGAGAAAACAGGCCCCATGCCATCCAGACCCAGAATGGCTGTTTTTGTGACAAACAAGGTGGGATTTGTGGATACTCATGCCTGTTTTTTCCAGGCCTGTGTTGAGCTATACTTGGAAGAAAAAGTAAAAGAAGGCAAAGAATAAAAGAAGTTGTACAGAATAGGCAAATCATAGACTTGCTGAATTCCCTGCTCAGATTAGGTGTTGTGCCCCCATGCATGTGAATATACATAGATATCTGCTCTTATTAGCAGGATCCACAGTGGATGGCTTTCATCTGATGCAAAGGGAAAAGCTCGTCTTTGGCAGAATGATGGTGGTGCTATGTTGTAGTTACAATGAAAGCATTTTTGATAGGACATGATGATTAGTATAGTCCATAAATTATTAAAATGCTGCAGGATTTCTACTAAACAAATTAACATAGTACAGGCTGTATGTAGTGTAGCACAGAATTTGTAATAAATTTTAACTTATAATTTCCAATTAGGATTTCCAAATCCTAATTTAACTTATGATGCCTAGTGACTTGAACCCTGTGCAGATCAAGTCAAATCTTAGACCATGCTTTGCTCTATCAGTATAACAATTCTTTATAATTAGACTTTCAAAACACATTAAAGAATGAATCACTCCCTCCATCATCAGAGGATGCAAGCAGTGGTGGAGGCATCCCTGGAGGTTGATGGGTTTCACTGTCCAGCAGCAGCTCTGGCTCAAGTCCCCCCTTATGCCTCATAACAGGTTGGCTCTCTAAACAATGGGCTGCTGCATTTCACCTCCCTCTTCTATGGGGGCCTGGTGGGCCAGGGGCCTGGAACTCTCCAGGACAGTAAGAAGGGGACCAGTCACCTGGTGCCCAGGAACCTTGAGAATGGGAGGGAGAAAAAAATTGTTTTTCTAGGTTTTCTTCTAGGTTCACAGAACCTTCAGGGCCTGGGAATGAGGTGAAGGGTAATGAAGATGTGACTGACACTCGGTGACTGGTGGTGGCTGCTTGCCTCATGAATCAGCATTAATTAACTCCATGAGCAGGGGTTGAAGCAGGGTGTACTGGTGGCAATGGCACACATCAACACTTCACTTCTAGAGTGACTTTTCAGGGAAGGCAAGAATGAAGCCTGTGCCGCTGCCCCTCAGCTCTGAAGAGCCCCCTGGTCCCACCAAGGCTTGCAGGGGTAGGGTTCAGAGAACAGTGGTGTGAAAGCCAAGGGAAAATCTGGCTCCAGCACAGGCTCCAGGGCAGCCAGGGAGGAAGGTCACAGGGCTGGGAGTGGAAGCCTGCACCACTGTAAATGGCAGGGCTTTCGACTTGGTTAACCAAGTAAAAACACTTAGAACATTGTGCTATGATGTATCTGCAACTATATCTAGATATATACAATAAATATACTATACAAAATACATTCCTATTGCATATAACTGTTTTTCATGTGTAAATATACATACACAGAGGGAGACAAGAAATTAATCCATTTCATGACATTAGAATCAAAATAATCTCTATTAAATAGTAGCCCTCACAGATAGCAATGACATGCACACTTGTCAAAAAGGCAGTATCAAGGACTAAAATAAATGAGAAAATTATGTCTCGTAGTCTTTAGAACTCCATAAATAGATGTGCATGCATGTTTAATATGAGCTGTGTTACACTAGCTTGCCTGCCATAATCTTAAGCCTTTATTTCATATGGAGCTGCTCTCCTGCTATGTGATCTGTTTGGGTCCAGCAGTGTCTGAGTTCCATGTTGTCCTGCAGGGGTTGTTCCAGTGCTCCCTCAGTGCTCTTGCCTGAAGATAACTTCATAAACCATGGCACGATTACGTACACAAAACATGAAAAAAGGCTAGCGGTGTCATCACTAAGAAGCAGGATTTGAGGATATCCCACTTACAAGTGCCAAACTTCCTCTGAACGTGCCAGTTTTATTATTTGCTACCAGTTTCTCCATTGCCATGCACCATCACTTCCAGCATTACTGCCTTAGCACTTCTCCTCCTTATCATCCCTCAGAGAAAAGAAGGAATGATGTCTGTGGCTACTCTATTTCATCTGCCCCTGAGGAAGGGGCAAGCAGAAGGGACACAGATGCTGACCCTGGAGAACTTGGAAAATAAATCCATCTTATTTCAGCTATTTCAGGATGCCTTCTGGCTTCCTTGAAGGTAACACGCTTTCAAAAACAAGAGAGCTGGGCACCTTTGCTTTGAGCAAACAATTTTAACCTGTTCTAAACCAAACAATCAGTCCTGGTACTGAGGTGGCCTGGGGCAGTGTGAGCTTTCAGTAAAGGCAATGCCTGTTTCTATGGTATTAGTGGCTCCCATGGCCATATCTCAGCACCCTGGGCAGTTTGGGTAAGCTCTTAAAGCACATCTGTCTGCATGTCCCCCCTCACCAGGCCCTGAGTGCTTCCTCTGCCATTGTTGTCAGCCAGTCTCCTCCAGTGCTGTCTTCTGTTTATTGTTTTGGTTCTTTTTAGTATCCTCGAACACATTTCTGCAATGACTATCAGCAACATCAGTTTGAAAATTCAACTTATGTATTTCAAAAACTGAGCAAGCTAACTGGCTTTCTTGAATAATTTTGTGGGTAAATTATGCCATGTTATGCTTAACACTGCATTAACCATGAATAGATGGAATCGTATCCTTATTCTTGAAACGAGGGTCAGCATTTTGAGAAAAGACATTACAGCAAGACTTTAGGACTGTAGGTAAACTTATCAAGATTTAAAATAAACACAGTGGAATTTTGATTGACAAATGAGATAAAGCAACCTCCTGTAGGCAAAGGAAAAAAAAAAAAAGAAATGTGAGTTCACCAATCTGATTACAAGCCAACTGTCAATCAAACTTTTAGATGAAGGATTGAGACAATTAAGGACTCCTGCTTTATTTTAAATTATTTTCCTCACTCACAGCAGCCATAATATACATTTCCTCTTACCAGTAGGTCCTCCCTTAACACGTGATGCAGTAAAAAGTATTTTCTGCTTTCAGTTATATTGTGTTTCAGAGGAGGTAAAAAAGATTTTGTGCAATTTCTGAGGGAAATTGAACTTTTAAAATCCACAAACTAGTTACTCCTTATGCCTCTAAAAATCAAGTTATACTTCAGAAGTCCTGGACTTCTGAAAACTCCCCTCCATTTCCCCTGCCCCAATCTTCGTAAGAAATTATTATTGCTGTACTTTGCTTCCTGCATTTCATAGGTACAAAAAAAAAGTAATATAAGAAGGGCTCTGCATTTTACTACCACTCAGCTAAAGCTGCACTTTACATGGAATTGAAACTCCTTGAGCTCTTAGCTGGTTGACAACAAATTCCTAATATTAAAACTAAAAAAAATCAACCTGAGATCAAAAGAAACTGCTAAGTGTCAGCACAGCTATTAAAATTTCCACGGTTTGTAGTCATAGACTGTGAGGTAGAACCTGCCAAAAATTACAGGATTGGGTGACTGGACGTTGTGTTTTAGAAAACCTTCATGTGAGCAAAGGGGGCACTAAGCACCTCATATTCCAGTGACATATACCAGGCATGTGGCTGTTTACTTGAAGAAATCATTCACAATCCAACCTGTGCCCACTCTTCCACAGTTTTCACTTCTTTGTGTTCAGTTGCCTGTGCCCTTATCCTTTTTGTCTTGGTTTTGGTTCCCTTCCCCAAGTTCCTTCCACTTAACAGACATTTCCTTTAGACTTCTACATAAAGTATTCAGCTTAAGAGATTTGTCTGCTCATATTAGCACATAAGTGATTTTTAGAAAGAGCTGAATCCTTGAAGCTATTAACTGCAGAAATAAATCGCAAATAATTACTATAAAAATTACTAAACTTCCATGTCAATTAAAAATTTTTGTCACCCTTCATGCAGCTTACATTAAAAAAAAGAAAAAAAAAAAAGGAACTTGAGCTTCTGCAATCTTTGATGATCACATGAATAATACCCTTTCTTCTTTGTCTCCTAGCTGATTAATCTCATACTGTCTCATTAAGGATTTTAAAATTGCCTTCCTTTGGTGTTCAGATGAAGAGAAAAAGATACTGAGTAGATTACTGTTGTCTTGTGTGGGTTATGTCATGTTACATTCTCCTCTACACCTCAGCTAAGCCACTGGAAACCACGTTGATGCTGTTCTCTTCTGCTCCAGTTTATGGTCTCTTCCAGAATCTAATCTGTCAGACCTGGAAGCACAAAGAATATGGTATGTTAAACTTTCATTTTAAATTTGCTCTTAGACATTTTGGACTGGAACTGTTGTGGAATATTTTCAAGAACATACTCTG
>JAGMWU010000294.1:0-39621 GCA_018697195.1 Certhia americana | reverse complement strand
TACTTCTTCACTGGAAACAAATCCATATCACCTTTCTGTGGATTTGTGTAGATTCCCCTGTTCCTCCACCCCCCCACAAGCTGCCAGCTCAGATTTAGGTGGAGTATTGGAAGAGGGGAACTACAAAATAGGGTAGAGAGAGTTACAAAAGAGGCCCCCTTACCCCAGGATGTATTCCAAGGCCTTTATTCCTTGAAGGGGATCCAGAGGCGAGAGAGAAGTCACATGGGGGGAAAGGGGATTTTATCACCTTTGGGGTCGGGGTCAAGTTACCTGGCCGATGGCCATAGGTCAGGAGACAAGGGGGCAGGTAACCCAGGCCAGGTTACAGTTTCTGGGGGTGGGGCTTTGGGGGGGGAACATTCCCAAAAGGGTTACATCAGATTTGTATTTTGCAAAGATGCAACTTCTACTTGACCATCGAGGTCCTGCATCCCATCACCCCTTCCCCCTTCTGTTTGACAAGTTGGGAAGGGTTTTTGAACCTGTGTGCCATGAGGGAGTTGAGGAGATATGGCTGACACCACCACTGCAGATGGTATTGATTGTTAAGAAGAAAGAGTCAAGAGTTACTGTTAGCCATGTTTGTTGTTACACAGTTAATGTTTGGTTGGTATGACAGTTAAATAATGTTAATTGATAAAAAATCACTTACCTTGTACCCCTACTGTACCCCTATCCCAAGTTGCTGTATCCTGTTCCTTGTTCCTGTTCCCATCAGGTCCTGCCTCCACTGCTCCCCTACACATGACAGCTAATGGCTCCACCGGGTATGCAAACCATGTGAACTGTCATGCATCTGGGCGACTACCAGAAGTGAGACCACCACATGCAGGCCTCTGAAGCTTGAAAGCTGATGTACAAATACCTTACCAAACCATGCTGGAAGACTGGGCAGAACAGCAGGCTATCTGTAAAGCCATTTGGTCATCTCGCCATAACCACAACGGAACTCGCTCAGAGTCACCCCCTAGACCTCAAACAAGCCAAAAGTTGGGAAGTCTCCTATAGGGCTCCTGTGAGGTTGGAGACCCCAGCTCAGTGGTCAGGCAAAGCAACTTGTACGTCCTCCTCCTCGTTGTCCACGAGGGGCAGTGGCGGTGGGTGTGACCCCTTTGGCCCCCACCCAGGCTGATCAAAGGAAGGCTTAAAAAGGGAGCAGAAGGTCTCCTGGCTTTTTTATTCAGATCAATTTTTGGCAGCTCATCCGGGATAACTGACCACGCCTGAAGAGGACTCCAGCGGACAGCTGCAGGGTGGCTGCCCCATCTGGGCCTCCAGGACCAGGTGGCAACGCCTGGACCCGGAGATCAGCCTGGGCAAGGACAACGCAGAGGAGTGATGGGACTGGTAAGACACCGGCGGCGGGAGTGGGAGGCGAGAGTGTGGATGTATGAGTGAGACGGGGGCCGGCAGCTCAGACCCCCAAAGCGAGTGTGGACCCCTCAGTACTGCGGTTCCGGGAACAGGGGGAAGCGAAGGGGGCCTAGTAAGGCTCAGAAGTACGAAAGAGGAGCCTCCCGGGGACAGAAGGGCCTTCCTCCAAGCGTGCGTAGGTTTCCTTAGTGTATGGGTGGCATACATAGGGATAGGCCTCCCTATTGAAAGGACCAAGCGGTCTTCTCGGAATTCTAAAAAAATTTTTTTTGGTGTTTTTTTGTCGTTCGGCTGTTTTTCTTCTGTTTCCCAAGAATGTAAAATTTTGTTTTTTTCCAGCCAGAGATCTTGAAAGAAAGGGTGCGAGACTTTTCTTCTTGTTTTCTCTTCATTATTTATTATTTCTTATCATTACATTCTGCTCCTGACCTGCAGAGTTCTTCATTGCAGGTCAGTTCAAGGTACGAAACCCCGAATACCAAATACCAATGCTTAATGCTCCCACCCTCAGGGTGGCGTGGATATTTATATTACAATCCACATAATCAGTATTTATAATTCTACTCCAATAACTATTATCTATGTTAGAAGGTTAGACTATTCTAAGCCAACTATAATGTGCCACCTCACAGCAGATGGAGGCAATGAAGAAGAAGGAAGAAACCCAAAAGCCATGTGCTTTCTCCATCTTGCCTTCACCTATCTGCCATCCAAGAACCCCCATATATCTAAAATTCTCACCCTTTGATAAAACCACACACTATTCTACTATTTAATAAGCACTGTGAAAAACTCTGCTTCATTTCAGAGTCTAAAAGCCCTTTTTCCATGAACAGAGGTTAAAAACACTGTTTTCAGAGATCTTAAAATCTCTTAAACATGCAAATAGATATTCCTCATAATTGCAGACTCTGGCAAGGTCTAGGAAGGTCTTTCCAAGCTACATGGCCCACCTTTAATGTGTGATGGTATGCCATGCCATGCTCTGTCCCTGTAAATAAGAAACACACCCTGTGGTAACTGGAATGGGTGATTACTGGACCGAGAAATGATAGAGGAGGTGTAATTACACCATTGGCTCTGATTTTTATAAGCTGGGTGGTATGGGGAAACATCTTTTTCAATAATTTCCCTTTCCTCTATGATTGTGGGATTTTCAATTTTTTCCCACTTTGGTTGATAAAGAAACATCACACAATAATCCATTTTTACGGAGACAAGAATTTCTGGTTCCTGTGGTTTGAGTGGTGCATGTGGGACCTTTTGGGTCCAGTGATCCCAGGTATCAGCAGGGTTGTGTTTCTGTATGCTATTGGGATTATTATTTTGCATACCATGAGCGACATTGTTTATTATTGTCCACACATCTGTAGGTAGCCCTACTAAACAGGTGGAAAAGAGATCATCAGGGCTAGCAACAAATCAGCAGAGGGTATCTTGTTTTATGGCTTTTGCTAAAGTTACACATAAGTTTTGTTTTGGCTGTGGGACTATCCAGGACTCTGTAAGGAAAATGGGATTGATTAGGATAGCAATAGCGAGTAGGAATCTCTTGCGGGTCATTTTATTGGGGTGACCTATGGGAATGCTAAGAAAAATAGGGAAATATAAAGGAATTTTGCATCAGGTAGGAGGTAGTTCTCACGACATTTTTTCTTTAGGTTTCTCTTGTGGTTTCTCTCAAGGAGTGTCTGGGTGTTCCTGTAGAGGCTCCAGGTATGGTTTGATATTTTTTGCTGGAACCCACTGAGGTCCTTTGCCTGTCAAGACACAAGTGTATGCCCTCCCCCAGGTAATTAAAGGAAAGGGTGCCATAATTTAGCCTGTTTCTAGATCTTTAATTAGAACTGGTTGTCTCCCTCTTAATTGTGCTTGTTTAGTATTTGAAAAGTGTTGGGGTCAGCAGGAGACAGACCACTCTCAATATGAGAGATCAGTAAGTCTCAACTTTATTCCGTTCGTTATGTCTTTTATACAATTCATAATGAAGCTCATACGTAGTGCAAAAGCAAGCTAATCGTTCGCTACTCACAGAAACGTTAACTCCTCTTAGTTTCTTACACTTGTGGATCAGTGTTAACATTCCTTTCCCCCTTTATCAGCTACAAAACTTCGTTGTTGTTATAACGCTCTCCTACAAGGGCACAGTGACCTTGTCAGCTTAGCTAAGTCTTAAGCTTTGCTAACTCTACACTTGCAAACTGATGTAGATTCACATGTCCCTTATTCTCTAACCATTCTTCCACAGAAAAATGTCTAATGATTGGTGGGTTAGGCGCCATGAGTGAGTTGTTCAAAATATTGAAAACATATGTAGCCTTGCTGAGCCTTTCTACAGTAGACAGAGTCTCTACTCCACCTTTCTGTTATTCTACAATTTGTTTGAGAGTGTGTGCCCTTTCAACAATTGCTTGTCCTGTGGAGGAGTGGGGAATGCCTGTATTATATTTTATTTTCCACTTATTAAAAAATTGGTGTGATTTGTGAGAGGCGTAGGCTGGTCCATTATCTGTTTTTATCTCTTGTGGAATGCCAAGTGTTGCGAACACCTGGAGAAAGTGTTTGATGGCATCTTTGGTTGCGTCACCTATGTGTGCATAGGCAAAGATTTCCCCTGAGAAGGTGTCAATTGATACATGCAAATATTTGAATCTACTGAAAAATTCATAATAGGTTATATCACATTGCCAGATTTTTAAGCTGTGGAGCCCTCTGAGGTTTACTCCTGCTCCTGTGGATGGCAAAGCATACTTTTGGCAATCAGGGCATGTGTTAACAATTGCTTTTGCGTGATCTTTAGTGATATTAAACATGCAATGTAGGGCAGGGACATTCTGGTGAAAGAATGAGTGGCTGAGTTTTGCCTGCTCAAAAATGCTAGGCACTGTTGTCTGAGTTATCATGGCTAATGTATCAGCTGGCTTATTACCTTCTGTCAGAGGTCCGGGCAGTGAGGTATGAGAACAGATGTGCAAAACAAAGTAGGGGTGCTGTCTCTGAGAAAGATTAAGAAGTAGATTTTTAAGCAACAAATATAACTGGTCATTAGCTACTGTTTTTAGAAATGAATTCTCAGCTCTTTCGATGATTCCTGCAACATAAGCTGAGTTAGTGACCAAGTTAAAAGGACATGCAAATATAGAAAACACTCTAACAACTGCAGCTAGTTTCACTATCTGTGGTGATCCCTCTATTATTTGGATGTCAGATTCCCATGTGTGTGTTACAGGGTTTTGCCATAAAATTACTGATTTATGGGACTTCCCTGAGCCATCTGTAAAGACAGTGAGTGCATTTAATGGCACATCACTTCTTAACGGTTTTGGGATTATGTTAAAAGCAGAATGCAGCAACTTGTGCTTAGGGTAATGAATTGAAATTTGCCCAGTAAAGTTTTCAAGAGCAATTTGCAGACATTCTGATTGCTGCAATAGCCAATCCAAGTGATCAGTAGTTGCGGGCAAGTACACAGTACAGAAATCTTTCCCGACAAGGGAAAGTAAGTGTGATCTAGCTCTGATAATAAGCTGAGCCATCATTTCTGGTTTTGTTGTTATGGTTTTCCCTGGATGATGGGCAAGAAAACCCATTCTAAAATTAACAGAGAATCAGATGCCTCAGGGTCCCATTGGAAAATTAAAGCATGGAGTTGAGGTCCCTCCCCCAAAATAGCTAGAAGGAATGGTAAACATGGATTAATCCTGTGTACTTGACGGGTCTGAATGGCTTTGGATACTTTTTCCAAGGCATTCTTTGCTTCGTCCGTCAACTGCCTAGGTGAATTTAACTCAGAATCCCCCTTTAACAAAACAAACAGCGAAGCCAAGTCCTCATTTGTGATCCCTAATAAAGTCCTGACCCAATTAATGGTTCCCAATAGTTTTTGTAAATCATGTAGTGTCTCTGGTCTCTCATTTAGTTCTAAATGCTGGTGCTGTATAGTCTGAGAGAGGATTTTAAGTCACAAGTAATTCTAGGATGGTGTCTGTTGTATCTTTTCTTCTGTGATGGTGAGTCCTGCCTCTTGGATCGCTGTAACAGTGGCTTTTAGAGCTGCATTTAGAGATGGATCATTTTCAGCTGCAACAAGTATATCATCTATGTAATAGTAAATTATAGCCTGTGGATGATCTCTGCGGACAGGGGTCAAAACTTTAGCTACAAACCATTGGCATATGGTCAGGGAATACATCTCTTGCAGTAGCTGCATCCAGTGGTACCTCTGAAGGGGTGCCTGTCTGTTATTGCTGCGTACCGAGAAAGCAAATCGAGGTGCATCATGTGGATGGAGAGGAATGTCAACAAAGCAGTCCTTTAAATCAATAACAGTCTGTGGAGGATGATAAGCCCTCTGTGGGAGGGCCTCTCGCCCTCCCATGAAGTCAGGCTGATGCCCTGAGTCATCCCTAAGATAAGCAACTCACCTCAAGCTCACATCGACCCCAGTAAACGACACCCAGCATACCTTGCTTTCATGCAAATAGTCTGTATCCACCCCTTTCTGTCCCTATAAAAACCTCAGCCTCAGCCTCCATTTTCAGGAGCTCTCTGTTCCTGGCTCCCTTCACAGAAGGGCTAACAATAAAGCCATCTCTGTGGAATCACCATACATACTCCTCTCTCTCATTGCTGCGTCACCCTGGGGTTTCCAGCTTTGAGCTGAAGATCACTATCGAGCTGAAATCACTTGCTGGAATCCCCTCACAGCCAAGGAAGTGGTGGTACCCCTAGAAGGTGTTCTCCTTGGAGATGTATCTCTCTGGGAAGGATACAGGCCCCTGGGTATACTTCTCACCCAGCTTTCCGGCTGCATCAAGTAGCACCCGAACTCCAGAGCAGCTGGACCACCCATGCTGGACATTGGACAGTCCCTGGATAGGGAGCATATCCTGCAGCAACCTGCTACAGGATTCTAAGTCGCCTTGGGACCATCACTTCTCCGAAGAGCTGCCATTCTGCGTTCTAACAGTGACTTTTTAAGGAGTGTTGTGGTTTGAAAAACAAGTGTCTGCTAAGGAAGGCAGGAGCCTCCCTTGGAATGGAGAATTTAAACCCCCTCCCTCTGAATTATTATAACTTTGAATTTATGGGGCTCTCAGGCGAAGATATGGAAATAGGAATAACTGTTCTTTATTAGGGGAATTAAAATAAGCAATGAAACCAAAACACATGCAGTATTACAATGGAGAAAAAACCAAACAAATAAACAAACAATACCCACTGACAGAGTCAGGATATAACCTGACACTCTGTGGGTCAGGGTGTTGGTGACAGTCCGATTAAATGGTGGCTGCAGTCCTAGTGGCAGATGTGTCTCTGTTGAAGCGATGCTCCTGTAGAAAAGTGGAGTTTTTCACTGAGGGTCCAGTGGTGATAGATTGGATTGGTCTTCCTCTGAGAATCCAGTGGAAAAGGCTGCTTGGTGTTCCAACTCCCAGATTTTTATCCAGGTAGGAATACTTGGTTCCTCCCCCTGGATGGAGCATTTCACAATGGGATGATGTAATTCAGTGAGACTCAATGGCCCGTTAGCTGAAGATATCTCCCTGGAGGGAGGCTGGGTTATGAAAGAGATAAGAAAACTGCCCCAGCAAGTTTCTTGACAGTTGGCCCATTGACAACCAATTACACCACCCCCCACATATCCCAGTTTCCTCAGATGGTGATAGAATACAGAGTTTTGGTTACATTTTGCACTGCAACCCATGACAAGGAGCCAGTTCATCTCCCCAGCACAACCCTGGGATCGAACACATCAGCTGACCACTGACCAGCAGGCTTTTCTTTTGACCCTCCAAGACTACTCGTTTGCCTGAAGGAAATGTAAGTATATTTCGACTTCTTGCGTGCTTTACTCTGGGTCTTTTTTTGCTTTTGTTATAAATGCATATTTTAGTATTGGCTTTTCGCAAGTACTAAGATGAATGTTATATGTATAATGGCTTCTTGCTGAAGTTTTAGAATTTAGGTGTTGTGTGCCTGAATAGATAAGATAACTTCCAAAAGGGTCCCAAGCTACTATCAGCTTTTGCCGCCTGTGAAAAAAGAGACCAAAGCCCAAATCAAAAGATGATAAAAAGGAATTAAAACTGAAGAACGCATGCTCTAAAAAGGCGGACCCAAGGAGTGGCCATGTAAAACTTTCCTAGAAACATGGAAATAAGTTCTTTGAAAAGCTTGAATATGCATATAGATCTGTGAATATGCAACAGGCTGGTGTATTTAAGGGGGTGTCTCAAGCACAGCAGGTGTGTTATTGGCAAAGTGCCAAGGCACCCGGCCATTACCTTTGCTTTATTGTTTGTCTCTTATTGTCTTTTATTAAACTCTTTAAATTTTACCAGGAAAGTGAATCTTGTTTTTCACACTTTTTTCCTCTTTTTTTCTGCTGGTTAGGCTTGGAAGACTAAAATGGGGGGCAGTCTTACTTCACCCAGACTAGCCCAACCTGAGAGAGATCTTTATTCCCTTATTCTAAAATACCTAACTGATAGTAATTTTAAGTTCTCTAAAGGACATATTTCTAAAAATAATCTCAAGCTTTTTATAAAGTGAATTTCTAAACATTTCCCTGATGTTACAATTGATTCTATTTCTTCTAATTGTTTTTGGGACTTAGTTGGGAAGAAAATTTATTCCTCTCAATCCTCTGGTGATTTTTCTCTTTCTCACTTTATAGCTCTTTTCCATACCATTGTTAAACTTATAGAAAAGAAACCTAGTATTTCAAATTCTGCATTGACTCTAAAAACCCCTACCCCCCCCCTATTTCTCCCTGTGTCCCAGACACCAGCCCCCTGCCTGACACCCAGCCGAGAGAAAATTGTTACATTTACTCTGTACACCCTCTCCCCACTCCACTCTATTCTGAACTCCCACATTATTATCCTTCTCCGCCTCCTGTGGTTGAAAGCACGGCACCCCAGCACCCCCCCACCCTGGTTTGTTCTGACCCTCAAACCCTCACCCATCCCCACTTCATTGCTCTGGCTGCAGACTGTCTTTAAATCTCCCTCACTTTCAGTTACAAATGACTTCAGCCAATCCTTAAACAAAGTTGTCAAACTGATTTTGCAGACTACTTCACACCCTCCCCCCTCCCTTGGAGCACCTATTAGAAACCTATTAGAAGCCACCTTCTCCATTCATTTATTGGTACCACATGATATAAAAAATATTATTACATGCCTTCTTTCCCCTGCTGAATATATGTTATGGGAAAGGCATTGGAAAAAACATCTCAAAACATTATCTGATACCTATGCTAAAGATCCAGCTCTTCCAAAACCTACTGCTGAACACTTGGCTGGAGAAGGTAAGTTTCTAAAACCTTCTGATCAAGCTAACATTATACCTGAGGCTCCTTTGCAAGACATAGCTATTGCAGCAAAACCATCATTGCTTCTCACCCCTGACGACTCAATACCTACTCAACATTTCTCTAATATTAAACAAGGGGTAAAAGAGAGTTTTATTAAATTTGTAGACAGATTAAAAGATGCCCTAGAAAAACAAATAGAAAGTCCTGAGGGACAAAAGGAACTTTTAAGAAAACTTGCTATGGCAAATGCTAATGGACAATTTAAGACCATTTTAAGATCTTTACCTCTAGACACAGAACCCATCATAGAACAGATGGTGGAAATCTGCACACGGTATTTATCCATCGAAAACACAGTTGCCCAGACTGTTGCAAAGGGCATTGCAGAGCATTTGGACACTTTATAAAGGATTGCCCAGAAAAGACACCTACCCAAGACCACCGTTCCAGTTACAAAAAAAACCCAGAGGAAGCAGCAATACCAACAGCATTCAAAAAATTTCCAGCACAGCACGGATCAGCCCCGCGCTCTGACAATAAATCAAAAGCTGCACCACTCCAACCAGTATGCAAAATCCGCCAAATATCAGGATCAGGCAGGTGGTCCTCAGCAAGTACCATCACCCCAGGAGATCCCAGAACACATGAAAGAGGTCCAACACACAGAGCGGTATCAATGGGAACCAGATGCCAGTTGGTAACCACTTTATCTATTGACTTTAGAGATGAGTGTTTTCACCGTATCCCCACGGGAAAGTATGGGTCACCAGACAGTCCATGGGACATTCTCATAATAGGTGACACTTTTCATGGACCAGAACAAATTTTTGTTTTACCAGAAATACAAACAGTATGCTCGGGACAAGAAATCTGTGTTGAACTCTGCTGTATAGCTCCAACTTTTTATTTTCCACATGATACACCAATTGCTCAAGCTTTTTTGTTTCCACAGATCCACCCAGAAAGAGTCCCTCTCAATCCCACAGTAATGTGGGCATAGATTGTGGGAACAAGCAAGCCTATCATCGAGTGCAGCCTCTTCTGCAAAAGGTCCACAGACCAGGGATGCTAGACACCAGCGCAGACGTGACCATTATTGCCCACTCTGAGTGGCCAGAAAACTGGGAACTACAGCCAGTAGCAGGCATGATTTCTGGAATTAGTGAGCTCTCAGTGTCTATGCAGAGCAAGCAGAATGTCATCGTCGAAGGCCCTGAAGGCAAGATGGCAACTATTTGACCATTTGTGGTAAGGGCTCCCATCACCTTATGGGGAAGGGATCTCCTGGCCCAGTGGGGGGCTCCCCTACATATCCCCTGTAGGGTTTTCTAATTGGGGCCACTGATGAGCATGCACCATCTACCCCTCTGCTCACCTGGAAACGTAATGATCCAGTTTGTGTCAAACAGTGGCCCCTTTCCAAAGTCAAACTGCGCGCTCTGGAAGCCCTTGTAGAAGAACAGCTTGCCAAAGGATACATCACTGAGGCCACCAGCCCTTGGAACTCCTCAGTCTTCATGCTGAGAAAGACCAACAAGGACAAATGGAGGCTTCTCCACAACCTTCGCAAGATCAACGAAGCCGTTGAGGACATGGGTCCCCTCCAACCTGGCCTGCCTTCTTCATCCATGCTGCCTCAGGACTGGATGATTGCCATCATCAATATTAAGGACTGTTTCTTCAATATCCTGCTCCATCCTCAAGATGCCCCTCGATTTGCTTTCTCCATTCCCCCCCTTTAACCGAAAAGCCCCACTCAAAAGATACCATTGGCTTGTATTACCCCAGGGAATGGAGAACAGCCCCACTATTTGCCAGTGGTACTTTGCTCACATCCTCTCCCCTGTCCGAAACTTATTCCCAGATGCAATCATACACCACTATATGGATGATATCCTAATCTGTGCATCAGAAAAGACTTACTTAGATATGACTGTTAAAAAGACTATTGAAACTATTGAAAAAGGAGGATTTGAGATTTGTGAAGAAAAGGTACAGTACACCAGCCCATGGACTTACCTCGGACTCCAGATCCGTGAAAGGACCATCATACCCCAGCAGCTCACCATCCAAACTAACCCAAACACTCTAAGGGACTTACACAGTTTGTAATCCACAGATTGTATCCAATCCATCAATTGGATACGTCCCCTGCTAGGGATTACAACAGAGAACCTATCTTCAATCTCCTCCGCGGTGGACAAGACCTAGACTCTCCACATGCCCTCACACCAGAAGCCCAAGATGCCATCACTAAAGTCCAGGAAGCCCTGTCTTCACACCAGGCACATCGTGTTGAGCCCAGCCTGCCTCTCCAGTTTGCCATTCTGGGTAAGGCCCCCCATTTCTACAGGTTGATCTTTTAATGGGATCAACAAGTCAAAGACCCTTTATTAATACTTGAATAGATCTTTACAAACAATCAGCCTGCAAAGACATTGACCACTCCTCAAGAAATGATGGCACATTTAATAAAAAAATCTAGAATCTGCCTCCGCTCTCTTGCAGGGTATGAGTTCACATGCATATACTTGCCATTAACTACTGGAGATCTGGATCATTTGCTCCAGACCAATGAAAACCTCCAGTTCGCCCTAGATAGCTACCCAGGTCAAATCTCCATTCATGTGCCAAAACATAAACTTTTCAATTGTGATTCAGCCTTTAAGCTGATCCCAAAATCAAACCAAAGTACTACACCTCTCAAAACTCTACTGATGGCTCAGGGTCATCCCACAGTCAGTAATTACTTGGAAGGATCCAAAGACTCAAAAGTGGGAGTCTGATGTTCAAGTAATAGAAGGATCTCCACAGATTGCAGAGCTAGCAGCTGTCATCAGAGCCTTTGAGAAATTCAAAAATGAACCCTTTAATCTGGCCACAGATTCAGCTTATGTTGCTGGCATTGCTATGAGGGCTGAATGTGCTTTTCTCAAAGAGGTCTCCAATCCAAACTTACACCAATTGATTTCAACACTAATTCATTTAATCTCTCACAGAAAGCAATCTTACCATATTATCCATGTGAAGTCATACACTGATCTCCCAGGTGTCATTGCAGAAGGGAATAGAAAGGCAGATGCACTGGCTATGGCAGCAGAGAATGCTAACCTCCCTGACATCCTTGCCCAGGCAAAGTTGTCTCATGCATTTTATCACCAAAATGTACCTGCCCTCATGAGAATATTCAAACTCTCGAGAGACCAAGCGAGAGAAATAGTATCAACATGTCCTAACTACCAAAAGTACCAAATACCATCAATGGGTACTGGGGTTAACCCCCGAGGCCTGAACAGCTGCCAATTGCGGCAGACTGATGTAACCCACTTCCCATCCTTTGGGAAATCTAAATACGTGCATGTATCAGCTGACACATTTTCAGGAGCAATGTTTGCGTCAGCACATGCCAGAGAAAGCATCGATCACACCATTAAGCATTTTCTCCTTGCATTTGCCACTTTAGGAGTTCCAAAAAAAGTCAAAACAGATAATGCACCCACCTATGCCTCTGGTAGGTTGAAAGATTTCTTCAACCAGTGGGGGATAAAACACAATAAAGGCATACCCGGTAATTGCACAGGCCAATCTATCATAGAAAGGACCCATCAAAACATCAAGAGTCCTCAATCAGCAGCGAAGGGAGACAGAAAATATGTCTCCCATGGTGAGACTCTGTAAGGCTCTCTATGTTATTAATTTCTTAAATTGTACAACATCAGAGCCTGATGCTCCCATAATCAGTCATTTCTCAAATTCAACCCAAGCTAAACTCACTGAAAAGCCACCAGTGCTAAAGACCCAGAAACACACCAGATTTCTGGGCCTTTCCAGTTGATTACTTGGGGAAGAGGATATGCTTGTGTTTCATTACCATCTGGTCCCAGATGGTTCCCAGGAAAAAATATCAAACCATACTTAGGCCCTGCACACTGCCTCCACAAAGAATAGCCAAAATGTCCCTGAGTCTGACACATCAGGTCCTGATAACCAAAGTTCAGCCTGGAGACAAAGAAAGTGCCGACTGCCAAGAAGAATCCATCGTCCCATCACCAGAGCTCAGACAAAACACAGCTCCAAGGACTCTACTTGACAAGATGCATATCACAGGCTAGACATACGTCTAGCCAACACTGAGATAAATAACAAGTTGTTCCCCAGTTACCCCCAAACCCTATTTACCTATATACTCCCCCTCCTATCTTTCCCAGCCTTCACTTACACACCCCTTTACCACCCCCAAAAAATTTAAAATATAGAAAGGGGAATTGAAAGGGAGGAGGGAAGCAAGGTGAGGACAATCCTTCACTGCAAAGCTAACAAATTTTCGTTTATATTCCCTATTAGAAGCCCCATCCCTGCCCAAAGATGACAATGGGGTATCCAAGGCTGGGCACTTTCTTTAGTTAAGGGTATTTTGTAGATTTTCATTGTAATTCTCACTGTGTTGTTTATGTTCTCGTGTTTTTTACGTTGCTTTAAAAAGGCTGTTGGGGAAGCATTTTTAGTAAATAGAGAAAGGGGAATTCTGAAGGACGATAAGCCCTCTGTTGAAGGGCCTCTCGCCCTCCCATGGAGAAGTCAGGCTGATGCCCTGAGTCATCCCTAAGATAAGCAACTCACCTCAAGTTCACATCCACCCCATTAAACTACACCCAGCATACCTTACTTCTTTCATGCAAATAGTCTGTATCCACCCCTTTTCTGTCCCTATAAAAACCCCAGCCTCAGCCTCCGTTTTCAGGAGCTCTCTGTTCCTGGCTCCCTTCACAGAGGGGCTAACAATAAAGCCATCTCTGTGGAATCACCATACATACTCCTCTCTCTCGTTCCTGCGTCAGCCTGGGGATTCCAGCTTTGAGCTGAAGATCACTATCGAGCTGAAATCACTTGCTGGAATCCCC
This sequence comes from Certhia americana, assembly GCA_018697195.1. Lineage (NCBI taxonomy): Eukaryota > Metazoa > Chordata > Aves > Passeriformes > Certhiidae > Certhia > Certhia americana. Next base: position 26,022 of record JAGMWU010000294.1, on the reverse strand, counting down.
TCACAGCCAAGGAAGCAGTGGTACCCCAATTCCTGACAGTGTCCCTGGAGCTGGTGCGAGAGGCCACTCAGAAGGCCACTTGTACTACAAGATGATAGTCATATCTGAACCTGTGTCAATGAGTCCTAACAAAACAATCTTTTTGCTATTAAGTTCCAGTGTGCAAGTAATCTGAGGCTGGTTGTGGCTTATTACCTGAGTCCACATTACCAAGGATTCTGGTGTGTTACAATAGTCCTGTTTGGGAAGCAAAATTGCCTGAGCAATGTTTAGTCCCTGAGGGATAAAACAAGGTGGGTCAGGAGATATAGCTAGCACAGTGATTTCTTGTTGAGATGTAACCGATAGCACAGAGGGCAATACAAAAAATCCTTCAGTCCTTGATTTACAATTCCCCAAAATTAACAGTTCACAAGGTAGGTCTTCAGGTCCAAGCTGGCCTGTGGATATGGTACGAGTGAAACAGTCAGGGTTACTGGCTTGGCACTTTCCAGCTCCAACCTGGCACCTGGGGGTAGGGCAGCTGGTAGGCCTGAGATGATGTGTTGAAGCTCTGGTTTATGTGGTTTCCTATGGTCACGGGCACATGCGGCTGAGATATTTGTGTCGTAGAGTGAGGCCATCTCACACTCTGCTTGGAGTTTCCCAGGACCTGTTTTCCATGGCCCCCCTGCTTTGGGTGATATTGGTTAGAATTACAACAGCTTCTGCAACACTTGGAACAGGCAGAGATCTTGGGTTTCATTTCATGTTGTGGACAGTCTCTTTTGAGATGCTTTTGTTTGCTGCATTGAAAACACGGACCAGGGCCTTGTGGTTATGTTCACTTTGACAGATCTCATGATGGCCTTATTGACCATTCGTCTCTCAGTGGGATCAAGCAGTGTGTCTAACATACAGCTCAGATCAGCACAGTCAGGGTTCTGTGAGTTAATTGCCCTTTCTACTCATATTACCACCTTATGGGGGTTCTCCTTATATTTTCCCACAGTAGCTTTCCACTGCTCTAACTTGATAAGGGGGTATGGCACCTTTACATATATAGGGCCCTGGTTACCTACTGCTTGCCGTAATAGGGCTTGTAAGACTGGTTCTGTTTCCTTTTCCCTTTTTCACCTAGTGCATTTGGCAATTGGGCTGTGCTCTCTGATGGCTTTTCTAGCTATCTTTCCCCTTCTTTTCTTCATTAGGGCTGCAATGACCTCATCTATTTCATCGTCCTCAGAACTACTTAAACTAGAACTTTCTGATTCAGTGGATTCTGCCTCAGCATAAAGTCTATTTATACGATTTTCAGTTTTAGAGATCACTGTACAAGATTTACTTTTTCTCCTAGCTCGGGCTACGTCCTTGCGTACTTTGGTGGAATCATCTCTCGTATCAGCCCTACTGTATTCGGGGTTGCTATGGATACTTGCAGGCCTGTGAGCGGAAGGGCCAGCTCTTTCCCCATGGGAGGGCCCCTGTCCGCCCTCTCGGCAAGAGGTTCTGCCCCCCGACCCCTCCTCCCGGGGTGGTGCCGCAGGCTGCACACGCTAGCTATCTCCTCCCCCGACCCTTCCTCTCTCCATGACGACGGCGGTGACGGCGGCGGAGGCAGCACCCACTCCTGCCGTGGCTCGCCCGGCTCTTCTTTCATGGGCTGAGCCGTGCCTTCCCCCTGCCCCCCCCTTCTGCTGACGGGGGGGGGGGGGGGGGGGCGACAAAGGCGGGGGGGGGGGCATGGCTTGGTCTGTCCCCGCTCTTAAATCAGGGGCGATGAGGTCGAACTCCACCTCCTCCTTGCTTTTACACTCACTGGTTAGTTGCGGCCTTTTTTTCCCTCTTCCCTCTTTCAATACCAAGATTTGTTCTCTCTTTTTGTTAGCTGCTGAACTTGGTTGGCATGCTAACACCATAAAGAGTCTGGCATAGTCTAATTCATCCAGATATCTCTCCTTACATATACTAGAGATCAAACTTGATATTAATCTCTTATCAAAACTACCAAATTCAGGCCAAGTCTCACCATTTTCTAATTCGTATGTGGGCCAGGTCTTTTCTGATAGTCTTATCACCTTGGGTTTAGAAAAATAAGAATCTCCACCGGTTAAGTCTCCCCAGTTTTCCAATACTGTCCCTAAGGCAGAATCTCTGAGGATATTATTAGTGCAACACTTATGGGAAATTACACACCCCATATTTTAACAAATATGATCAAAACAATCAGCAAAAGGGAGCGAGCAGGAGACAGCAATCACAACCCCGACTTAGGATTCAAACTCCCAAACTACGGAGCCCCAGCACAGAAGGTAACCCTCTGCGCCACGCCTGGCCCCTAGCCTGGATTTACAATTACAATCTAAGACCGCTTTTCAGAGCGCAACTTTTCTTACTGCCAGCAGGGGAGATGGAGAGCAGGAGCCACTCCGCCCGGATCCTTCCCCCCGCCGAGGGTCTTTACACAGATCCCTTAACCTTTAAATTACGTTCTAAAAAAAAATACCTCTCTTATCCAGTTACATGTCTGGACTAGTCCCGAAGGTTCTTGGACTCTGTCACCCTCTGGACTGCAACTGGACCCCCTCCCAGTCATCGGCGGGGGGCGGGCGGGCAGGAGCGGAGGAGCGTTGACGGCACGAGAACAAACTGGAGTATTCTCCTCTGTCCAGGCCGGGGATTACTTCAGATTCCTCACAGTTACCCTTTTTTTTTTTTTTTTTTTTTTTTACGACTAGGTAGAGGGTGCCAAAAACTGATGCATTCTTGAGGCTGACCTGGAACAGAGACTAGACAGGACAAAGGATAAAGTAGGTATTTATTAAAAGGTCTGAATGGGTACACTTGGGCCATGCAAGAGCCCAGCCGGACCACACCCAAGATGCACCCTAAAGTGGTCACAAAATGGACATCCGGGTCACAAGGTCTCACATTTTTATAAGATCTGGTCCATTAGCATATTAGAATCAATTGTCCAACCATATCTTCAGATTATGAAGCTCCATTCTACTTGTTTTTTCTTCTCACTTCACCGTTGTTTTCGTTCTTGGGCCTGGAAGTTGTCCTTGGTATCAAACTAGAGAAGGAATTGTTTTGTCTATCTATACTGAGAAGAGAGCTTAGTAGCACTGAATATGAAACCTAAAACTACTCACCGAAACAGCACATAGTCCAAAAAATATTATAGCTAAAACCTAAGGCATCAATTATAAGCTGCTTGCAAAAGATGCATCACAGGACACAGCTGCTCTTGCAAAATGTATAGCCAGAAAATAGCTTATGTAAGATTATAATTTTTGTTATAAATGAGCACAATGGGCCATGTTGGGTCAAATTAAAATTTGAGGTTTATTGGTTACAGAAAACAAAGAGCAAAGATCAGCGCTGGGCGGCAGGGGAGTCTCCGCTCTGCCAACTGCCGCACCCTTCCCCAAAGTTCATCCCTTTTTAAGTCCTTTGATTTTCGGGCGGGTACATGCCGTTTCTACGGGGCTTCTGCGCATATCCCTCTGGTTGCCGTGGGGTCTTCCGGTCTTCTGTTATCAGTGTTGGCCTTGCAGCCCCCTTTGTTCTTCTGGAAAATGCAAGCTTAGGCAATCAGTAGTCACATACTTATACCACATCCGGGCTTCGGAATTGTTATCTATCTTTGCAACGAACAAAAAGGTCACCAATCTCTTACAATCCCCCATTTTTCTATTTACCTATTTTTGTTTGTTATACCTTTGGAGCTCTCTCCTGCTGAGTTCTAAGTGGTCCTCAGTTCCAGTTTCGACCCCATTTAAAGGTTCATACTTTGCCCGGATCAACATGAGGTGGGCAGCTTCTAATCTTCCCTTCACAATATTAATTAATTTATTGAAAATACAAGGACCAAATGTCAATCTAATTACTAGCAAAATCAAGGGTCCTGCTATAGTGGATAAAAGGGTAGTTAACCACGGAGAATGATTCAACCATGATTCATACCAGCTTTGTTGAGCCTCCCGTTCCCTCTTTCATTGTTCCAGTTGTTTTCGAAGCTCAGCCATAGTATCTATAACTATGCTGGTATGGTCTGCATACGTGCAGCATTCTTCCCGTAAGGCTACACACAGCCCTCCTTGCTGCAGGAACAGAAGATCCAACCCTCTGCGATTTTGCAATACTACCTCTGACAAAGATCTCATTGATTTCACCAGGCCATCAATAGCCTTTTCAATCTTACTTAGATCTTCATCTACTGACATCCTTAGGTCTCTCATCCTCCTTTTAGGTATTTATCTGGATTTCCAACTACCCATCCTAAGGAAATAGTTTCACAGCCCCAATATCCACAATAAAATTCTCCCGGATAGTTACAATACCCTTTTCCCGGATTCGATGCGGGACACAAGTAAATTACCCCTTTTGGTATTGACCAGGCACCCCCAGCACCCCAAGTATCAAACAATGGATCTAGCGTTATGTTGAAACTGGGGGCTCCCGAGGTGATTACAGTTTGAATAGGTGGGTCTGGCTTTTCCCATCTTACTAGAGACCACCTAAAGGGCTCGTGTGATTGCCCATTTCCCTGTACTGTCACCGTGTCCATCCATATTATACATGCCCCCAGAACCAGGTGATACCCACTGCCAGAACGAGTGTTTACTTTTGGTTCTACCTTTTTCCCCTTGTTACCTCCTCTCAAACCTTGTTCCTTTTGGATCCTAGGTGCCATATTCATATTTTTCTCACTCTGGTGGATCCTTTCTTTCCCACTACGCATCCCTCTGCCTCGCCCGTCAGCTCGGTTGCTAGAAGTTACGGGGTAAACCATCTTCTCGGCAGCAAGGATGTTCTTCAGGGACAGGATAGGTTCCTCTTTCCTACTTATACCTCCTAGAGTTCCAATTTTTCTCCTTTAGTGGTGGAATATCGCACCTGAGCTTTTTCTCTCTTTTTCTGCACCTTACTTCCAGGATATCCACGATATATGGAACGAAGGGCTCGTTAGGATGGAAACAATAAAGGTCAGGGTTCACTCCCTTCGAATATATGTGCCACCAAGGGGCAGATCCCACTTTTAGTTCCCGAGCTGCCACCTTCTGGTTTATTACCCAGGTAGTCAGCTCTCACTGTTCCTCCCAACAAGGTTGACATACACTTCTAGGAGCCCTCCCTCTCTGGCAGTGGACCCACCACAGTTCTTTACAGATTTTACAAGAAAAGCATACAAATGGATAACAATTACAATCTAACCAACTACACTTTACCCTAATATCTTTATGATTAACCTGCCCTTCCCCATTCCATAATTGGGACTTATATTCTAATCTAATAGGCCGATAATACGGTTGTTGAGCAAGGTCTTCTAAATATTTACAATATCCTGGGGGTTCTGAGTGTCCTATCAGTTCTACTTGTAGCACCCAGTTTTCCCCGACCCAAATATCCCCAGAGTCCATTTGACGGTATACCAAAGTACTTCCCTCAACCTTTGTCGCGATTCTTCAGGACTGTGTCTTTCTTTGTAAAGTTAGCTTCAGGTCTCCGGCTGCGCCCTTTACCTCCCAAAGTTTCCCAAAGGTATGTACTACCCCAAATCCGTATCTAGAGTCAGTGTATATCGTTCCTCTTTTCCCCTTGAGGAGTTTTAGAGCTCTCAATATGGCATATAGTTCGCATGCCTGTGCAGACCAAGATTTATCTAAAGCACCTGACTCTATCACCTGTAAGTCAGGGCCCCCCACGATTGCATACCCCGATCTTCTTTTTCCCTTTATCACCCTAGAGGATTCATCTACAAATAGTCTTTCGCCCTCTTCTAATTCCTCTTCCTCCAAATCAGGCCTAATTTTTGTTTGTTCTTCTATGGTTGCTATGCAATCGTGGGTTAAAGGTTGGTGTCCCGGTTCCCCATATAAAAATGCAGCTGGGTTTTGTATGGTAGTAGTTTCTAATGTTAAATCGGGGGCTTCTACCAAAATCCCCTCATACTTTAAAAGTCTCGCATCAGAAATCCATTTGTCTGCCTTCTGCTGCATCACACTTCGGATATTATGAGGAGACATTACCTTAAGGCTGCTGTTGAAGGTAATTTTCCTGGCCTCTTCTACTAATACAGCGCACCCCGCTACAATCTGCAAGCATGTGGGCCACCCCCTGCTCACTGGGTCTAAAATTTTTGACAAATATGCCACTGGCTTCTTCCTCCCCGCCCAGTCCTGAGTAAGCACCCCGAATGCAATACCCTTGTCTATATTTACAAATAAGAAAAATGGCCTTCTCAAGTCTGGGAGGCTCAAGACTGGGGCATGGACTAGACTTTCTTTTAACTCCTGGAGTCTGTCCGTGTCCTCTTGGCTCCATTTCAACAGCCCTTCCTGTGTTAATTTGTGATACAAAAATCTGGCCTTATTGCTATAATTTTCAATCCATTGCCTACAATATCCAGTGAGTCCCAATATTTGGCGAATTTGTCTTTTATTCTTTGGTATTGGCAGGGCTATAATATCTTGAATCCTCTCAGGATCTATTTGCTTTTCCCCCCTTCTCAAGTAATGTCCCAAATATTTGACCTCCTCCTCCACAAATTGAAGTTTGGTTTTTGAAACCTTCAATCCTTTAAGCCCCAGAAAGTTGAGTAGTCGGATACTTTCTTCCCTCACATCCCTCTCACATTTTCCCACCAACAAGAGGTCATCTACATATTGTATCAGAGTCACCCCCGACCTAGTTTGATAGTCTTGTAAGATTTGTTCCAATGCCTGTCCAAACAAGTTTGGGGATTCCGTGAACCCCTGGGGTAACACTGTCCATCTAAGCTGCTGTCTTCTCCCTGTATCAGGGTCTCCCCATTCAAAGGCGAAGTAATCCTGGCTTGTTTCATCAAGGGGGCAGGCCCAGAAAGCATCCTTTAAATCCACTACACTATACAATAAGTTATCAGGGCCCAATTTACTCAAAAGAGTGTAGGGGTTTGCCACCACAGGAAACCTGGCTATGGTCCGCTTGTTTATTTCCCTTAGATCATGTACCAAACGATACGATTTTAACGATACGATCCCTTTTTAACAGGGAGTATAGGTGTATTATAGGGTGACATACAGGGTTCCAGCAGCCCCTTATTTAATAGTCTCTCTATTTCAGGTTTCAGTCCTCTCCTCCCTTCTGAGGAGATGGGGTATTGTTTAATTCTCACAGGGACTTCAGGATTCTTGATTTTTACTGTGAAAGGTGCTATTTTTAGTTGTCTAACACTCCCTGGGCTGTACCACACATCGGGATTTATCTTGTCTTCATCCTCCTGTCTAAGGGAGCAGAGTCTAATTTGTAATTTCTTTTCCACCACTTCTATTTGAATTCCTAGTTCTACAATAATGTCCCTTCCCAACAAGTTATAGTCTGATTCTGGTACTAGCAAAAAATCTCCTATTCCTATCTTTGATTCTGATTCCACTGTCACCCTTTTTATAACCCTTACTTCAAAGGGTTCTCCTTTTGCCCCCACCACGGTGGCAGTCTCTTTGGACAGGGTGCATCCTTTGGGCAAAAACTGAATAGTAGATCTTTCTGCACCCGTATCGACCAGGAAGGTTATCTCCTGGTCATGGGGACCCACTTTTAATTTTATCAAGGGCTCCTTTTGTTGTTCCTGGGTCCCCATTAAATAGAGCCCCTGACCCCTCTAGTCCACCTTAAGCTCCTTCTCATCTCTAATTCGAACTCGACATTCCCTTTTGAAATGCCCCTTCTTTCCACAGTAAAAACATACCTTCTGGTCCTGTCTTTCCCTTGAGTCTCCCAGACCTCTAGAGTCCCCTACAGGCCGTCTTTGCATCTTTCCCTGGTTTTGTCCCCTACTTTCCCGTACCGCAGCACAAAACACACCCTTGGAAATTTCCTTCCCACCCCATATTTCTATACAATAGTGTATCATCCTAGCCTTATCCTTCCCTCTTGTACTTGGAAAATGCCCCCAATTGTCTAACAAAAATCCTAGAGGGCTGTCTTTCGGTATAGGTGGGAGTTTGATTCCTACAGGGGGCTTACTCTTCCCCTGCCCCATTCCTCCGGAGTACTTCACTCACACCAAAAATCACTCTCGCTTCCCCTGTTTCGTGGCCCACGCTCTCGCGAGTCGATGGGAACCGCACTACTAAGGGTCTGCACTCGCTTGGGGAATCTGGCTACCAGTTCCCCTCTCATTCACACACCACGTCACCGTACTCCGGGATCCCGACCCCGCCCGGACGGATCCCCTTTTTACTTACGCGTCCCGCGTCTTCGTCCGGACTTTGTGCACAAAATTTAAGGGGTCAGCCGGGCCCTCCTTTCTTTTGCTCTTTGCCTCCTCTTTAGGTTTGTCGGTTGAGGTGAGAGCGGAGGCTCCCAGCCCCCAGGACCACCGAAAAAAAAAAGGAAGGTGGGGCGCGCCTTCCCGCAGGCGGGAAATCCCCCTTACCCAGTCTCGATCCGAGTAACAGCACCAAATTGTTATAAATGAGCGCAATGGGCCATGTTGCGTCAAATTAAAATTTGAGGTTTATTGGTTACAGAAAACAAAGAGCAAAGATCAGCGCTGGGCGGCAGGGGAGTCTCCGCTCCGCCAACTGCCGCACCCTTCCCCAAAGTTCATCCCTTTTTAAGTCCTTTGATTTTCGGGCGGGTACGTGCCGTTTCTACGGGGCTTCTGCGCATATCCCTCTGGTTGCCGTGGGGTCTTCCGGTCTTCTGTTATCAGTGTTGGCCTTGCAGCCCCCTTTGTTCTTCTGGAAAATGCAAGCTTAGGCAATCAGTAGTCACATACTTATACCACGTCCAGGCTTCGGAATTGCTATCTATCTTTGCAACGAATGATTTACTAAAATATGGATATCGATCTAATATCGATATCCAAGTGTGACGGACAAAAGACTCTCTAACAGTTAAGTTAGAAAGTGTATGTTTATTGACGGCCGGGCAGCTGCGTGGGATAGCTCCCTAATACGCACTGCAAAGATCACAGGTAATTACAGAGCCTTTTATCCACAAGAATGTTGAATACACAAAATACAAATGCATATTCATACTCCTGTCACTTCCTCTTCTCCGCTTCGTATGCTGATTGACAAAAAGGCTATTAAGCATGCGTAGTTTGTTTTTTGAAATGAGTCGGGGGTCTTATGTGGGGAGTGGTCACCAAAAGGAAGAAGTAAAACTAGTCTTCTTCGTTCTAAACTTTTAACCTTTGATGGATACGTGATAAATGACTCCTTGGAATTTCTTGTTCCCAGGACTGTTTCTGGAGATAGAGGGTCTGCAATCGTCTTGTGTTTTTACAAGCCAAACTTACATAAACATAAGTTTGACAGGCAATGAGTTATCAGCTCCAGGATTAGTTTATCTAAATCCAGTCTCTCTCTTATCTATTCTCTAAATTTTAACTGGTTTCATCAAAGCTTCTTTTTCCCAGTAGCAATATCTTCAAAGTTAGTGTCTCACGAACAAAAAGGTCACCAATCTCTTACAATTTATACACATGTGTAAAATAGAGGTCAGAAAAAGAACACTGAAGAGGAAAAAAGAGCCCTCTTCTTGAAAATGGACAGTCGACCCCCTAGCAACCAACGAAGCAGGCACAGCCACGCAAAACAAAGATGCCACATAAAGTCGGAGAAACGAAAGAGGAGGGGACTCTGAGAAAATAGAAACTAGAAACTCAATAAAGAGAGTGAACTGCTGCACTAAGGTGTGTGCCATTGTTAGAGCAGTGACTCTCTGGTACACCCAGGCCTCTTTGCTTGCTTTCTATTTGCCTTATATCTAATAAATGAATTAATATTGTCCTGATGGATGTGTTTTATAACAATCTTTAAATGCTAATAAACCAGAGTTGAATAAAACAACTGATACACAGAACTCATTTAAACACAGGACTCCATTAACATATGAAACATAGAACTCCTTTAACATAAGTGTTTTAATATAATGTATAGACTAATAAAAGTTGGATGTTGGCTGCTATGCCTGACCCCAAACTGCTTTTGCAAAACAAGAAGCCTAGCCCTGGAAGGGGCTATGATGATAAGTGAATAGGAAATGCTATGCCTAATGCCAACTGTTCTTGAAAAAACAAACCCAAGTGGACTAGGATGATAAAGAAATGGAATGCAATCTAATGGGTTTGGCTAACTGCTTGTCTACACAGCAAAGGCCTAGCCCCTATGGGCTAATCCATAAGGAAGAAGACACATGCTAACTGCCATTTTAATGACAAATAGAAGAACTGTCACAAAAAGGTAGAAAAATGTAATAGGAGAATAGGAATATAATCAATAAACAATTACAAATTATGGGGGGTTTTGTTTGTTTTGTTTTAGCAAAACGAGCTACTGAAGGATGCCTGGCTAAAGTTAATAGCCAGACTACAAAAGAGATTGCAAGGCAGGGAAATTACCTTGGGCTATATGTCCTTTCCAGGGATGTTGGGTGTATTTTGTTGAGATGCCCTGGGCAAGAGGGCTTAGCTATCCTCTGGTAGTGGTATGCTGGCTGGCAGGGTGGCCATAGGCATTTCCAGCAGCTTCAGCAACTATTTGATCAGTTAACAAATGGGGTTGTGAAGGCAGTAGACTTGGATGGGAGAATTTATTTTGTAGAGGGATCCTTCAAGGGATTATGGCTGCTTTGAAAATTCAGTGGAACCTCCATACCCCCTGGCACCCTGAAAATTCAAGTCAAGTAGAGAGAATGAATGGAGGAATAAATAAACACCCTTTGAAGCTGGTGACAGAAACTAAAATGCTATGGGTACAGCTTTTGCCATTAGCTTTGGCAAGAATAAGAGCAAAACCCAGGGGAATATTCAATTATTGCCCTCAGAATTGTGTGGCATTCTTACCCTGCTAATTTTCATTTTGTCAGGGAGGTGAAGATGCATATTTAAACCAGTATGTGGCCAGGATACGGTGTCTCGTGAAATCTCTTTGACAAGAAGGCCAGTGAGCACAGACGCTGCCTTTGGACTTTGCTGTCCATAACATCCAACCAGGAGATTGGATCCTAGTTAAGGAGTGGAAAGAAGCACCACTGGTGGTGATGAGGTGTGGACCTTTCCAAGTGTTACTGATCACAGAAACAGCCATCAAGATAGCTGAACACAGGGGGACCCATCACAGGTTTCGGAGGCCCCAGAGATTTGGACATCTCGGCTGGAGGAGAAGGATGGGAGGCCATGACTGACACTCCGCAGGAGTGGACCAGAGCAGCAGCCAAGGTGCCGATTTTTTTTTTTATGCAGATACACACTTATCTTTCTCTCTAAGAATAAGTTATTGTGTTCATTCATGATTTTTCCTTATCAGAACTTACAAGCTACCTCTAGCTTAGCTAGAGTAGTGTGAAATACAAAGTTACAGTTCGTGTTGAGTAAATAAAAATAATTTGTGCAATTGTGATTGTGAAATATGTGGAATACAGTCATGGGAACGTTATAAAGATGAGTTATAATAAACAAGGAAAGCAAAGCATGGAAGAAGGCCTTTGAACTAATCCTTTGTTCGCAATTAACTAATATAGATTTTAAGTTGTTTTGTAGTAAGAATATGTGAATTATAACATTAGATGTTGCTTTGACAAGAACTTTCTACTTGTAATTAAGCCTTAAGCTGTTTTGGGATAAGAACTTTTGAATTATAATTTTAGAATATTGCTTTGTAATAAGGATTTTAAAATTGTTGCTTTAGAATGTATAACAAAATAAGGAAGTAGGTCTATCTTAAATTCCTAATGAAACAGTGAGGAGAAACCCCCCCCAAAATAGCCTGAGTGTTAAAAGTGATGAGCTTGACTCAGCCGATATATCAAGAAGTAATTCAATTTATTAATTAATATGGTAAAATAAAAGCAAAGCAGCGCTGGGTGCAGAAGTGGGATCTCTCCCTCCAATTGCACTCCGAATGCTGAGGCCTGCTGGTATTTATATGTATATCTGTAGGCTTTCTCAGCAGTTTCTAATTCTAGTTTTTATGTTACAATTCTATACTTCCGATAGCTGGTTTCTTTACAATTTCTATACTCTATTGTGGTCTATTCTTCTTAGGATGCATACTTCAGGATGTAAACCAATGATAGTTATAGCTGGTTTCTTCACAATTTCTATATTTCATTGTGACTTATTTTTCTCAGAATATACACTCCGGGATGTGCTATTCCAGATGGTGGGGGCCAGCTTCCCTTTTCGAAACCATTAGTTAGTGAGTTGATGTCTATCTTCCTTTTTCAGGCTGGTTTTTTCACCGTTTTGTTAGGAATTTTGAGATAGGCTCACTTCCTTCTTTTGTTAAAATCTTTCATACATTCTAAAGCTATAGTTTTTAAAAAATCTTTAATACAAAGTAATATTCTAAAGCTATAATTTAAAAGTTATTACAAAACAGCTTAAGGCTTAATTACAAGTAGAAAGTATCTGTTAAAAGAAAAAGCAACATCTAAAGTTATAATTCACATATTTTTACTATAAAACAGCTTAAGATCTATAGTAGCTAATTGTGAACAAAAGATTAGTTCAAAAGGCCTTCTTCCATGTTTTGTTTTCCATGTTTATTATAATTTATTTTTAGAAATGTCCCATGACTGTATTCTTCATATTTTACAATCACAATTACACTAATTATTTTTATTTACCTGACACGAACTATAACTTCCTATTTTACACCGAGAAAAGAAGATGGACAAAGAACTCCTGACTAATGGCTTCAAAAAAGAAACCAGCTATCACCATCCGAGATACACATCCTGGATGTATACCCTGAGAAAAATGGATCACAATGGAGTATAGAAATTGTAAAGAAACCAGCTATCACTATAATTGATTAATGTGAAAAATGAGGTTCAGTTTCCTGGTAAAATTTAAAGAGTTTAATAAAAGATAGTAAGAGACAAACAATAAAACAAAGGTAATGGCCGGGTGCCTTGGCACTTTGCCAATAACACACCTGCTGTGCTTGAGACACCCCCTTAAATACACCAGCCTGTTGCATATTCACAGATCTATATGCATATTCAAGCTTTTCAAAGAACTTATTTCCATGTTTCTAGGAAAGTTTTACATGGCCACTCCTTGGGTCCGCCTTTTTAGAGCATGCGTTCTTCAGTTTTAATTCCTTTTTATCATCTTTTGATTTGGGCTTTGGTCTCTTTTTTTGCAGATGGAGAAAGCTGATAGTAGCTTGGGCCCCCCTTGGAAGTTATCTACTGAGGCACACCACACCTAAATTCTAAAACTACAGCAAAAAGCCATTATACATATAACATTCATCTTAGTACTTGCGAAAAGCCAATACTAAAATATGCATTTATAACAATCCCCCCCTCCTTCTATTTTATAAATTATTTGGCTTGAGCAATAATCCTTTTTCCTGGATTCCAGTATTTGTTAATTTTTTTCAGAAATCAACTTAGCTTCTTCAAAAGGGTCTTCCATATTATTTTGCCTTTTTAATACCATGATTTTTTGTGCTGTTCCAGAAGTAGCCAATTTTGGGTCTATAGGCATTGTTACCACTTGCATGCCTTGAACTACGCTGGTGATTAGCCGAATTAGACAGGGGATCAAACAAGGAAGAAATATTAAACCAGCTGTAGCACATAAGAGGAAGAAACCTAGCTTCTTCCACCATTCTACCCCCAACACATTATCCCACCAGCTAGCAGTTATGATTGATTCCCATTTTTGGACCAGTACACGAGCTATCTTTCTGATATTATTGGCGATTTCTAGAATGGCATGTCATTGATTTTTAAACAACAGTCTGATGTATTAAATTTCCCACAAACACCCCCTTCTTCAGCCAACAAATAGTCTAAAGCCAGCCTGTTCTGATATATTGCAGCTCTGGCTTGGCATTGTTGACTGACTATTAATCCCATAGCCCCAGCTGTTTCATTGGTTATGATTTCTACAACAGCTTCAAGTCTTATGATGTGATTTAGCATGTAAATTGGGGTTCGATATCCCCAACTTCCATCTTGTGCCCAGGTAGCTGGCCCATATGTTTCCAATATGTGTTCAGGGGGCCATTCCTCATCCCCCCATTTTTGATATCATCCAATCAAATCCCTTTTATTTCTTTTTATGTCCTCATAAATTGGTATCCCTAGTTGATCTCCATCTGGTCCTGGTAAAAGAAAAAATCCTGCTTGAATGATTCCCAGAGTACAACTCCCTTTCCATCGTGAAGGGAGCCTTGGGTATGCCCTTTTCCCACATCTCCAAAATAGGCCATCTGGTGCTTTCCAGTAATTATCGTTCTGTTGATTTATATTTTCCCAAAATTTGGATACTTCTGGGATTCCGAAATAAGGATTTTTCCTTGTATCATTACATTGAAAGAGTCTGGTTTCATTATCATGCACACAATTTGTCCTCCCAGTTTTTTTCTGAGTCCAATACAGAGTTGGTTCCTTTGGGATCCACCATGTAGAAGTTCCATTACTAACTTTATACCTTTTACAGGGAGTGTTCCCTACTTCATTAAGGAGACCTTTCCCAGTTCACTAGAGACATTCTTCCCCTATTACTGTTGAACTTAGAACCCACCCTTCTGATTGGTCCTCCCCTTTTATATTTGTCTGGTTCCATTTAAGGTGTTCTACCGGGCCTATGCTACTACCCTTCTGTGGCCATTCTTCTGTCATCAAAGCTCCCCCACAGACCCAACAGTTGGTTATGTTAAGTTCCTTACTTATTCTCTCCCCCAATTCCACAAACAGGTTCTTTCCCAATCTTAGGATATCTTTTTCCTCATTTAACTGTTGTTTAATCTTTGCATACAGGTCCTGACGTGAGATTAATGCAGGGCTAAGTTGCCGTGCTGGTTTTGTCTTTTTAATTACCACTTGTTCCTTTACCAAGTCTTGGACTTTTTCTCTGATGGCAATTGTGAAGCAAATCCATTTTTCTCCTTTTGGACAATTGCTTCCGAATCTGTTACCACGTATTCCTAAATTTTCAGTATTTTAATATTTTTCCCTTTATGCATGCAGACACCTAATTTGGATGGGTCATAACAGTGAATGTTGATATGGGTGTGGGTAATAAGGAAGGAACCCCGATGTCTTTCCATGTAAGGCTTTCGATAGCATTTGTAACATGGCCTTGCTGGTGTCCCGAAAGGGAAAAGGATAAGTGACAGAAGAAGGAATAACAGAGGTCCGGCATAGCTTATACCCCCACCTCCCTTGCCTGTGGAGTTGCTTCCCATAGCAGGTGGATAGAATCTTCTCAGTGGCGGATACAGAGGCCAACCTGGTCTTGCCCTCTATTTCCTTGTCACTTCCTTCTTTGTAATTTCCAGGCAAATCTTATTTGACACCTTTCAACTGTAGTCTCCCACTGTTTCTCAGGTATTTCCCATTCAACAGGCACTAGTAATTCCCATCCACAAAGCAAAGTTATTATTTCAATTGCTTGAAATTCTTCCTGGATTGCGTTTGTGCTCGACACTCCTTGCAATGAGAACGCTTTTTGTGTGAACTACAATACCAATTTTTCCCAGAATTTAAACACTTATTTTTGATCCAGCTAGTATGTCCTGTATTAGGATGACTCAAATAGGGTACATGGTATGGCACTGATGGAAGTTGTGATTCTCCCCCTTTTTATACAAGTCACAGGTTAAAGCTAGAACAGGAGAGTCTCCTGCCCAATACAGTTTCGATCCTCCTGTTTGAAGTGGGAGTATTCCTTCCTGAGAAGAATAAAAGGGCCAGGAGACCTTCTGCTCCCTTCTTAAGCCTTTATTAGGTCAGCCTGGGTGGGGGCTTGAGGGGTCACGCTCACCACCACTGCTCCCTGCAGACAACAAAGAGGAGGAGGTGCAAGCAGCTTTGCCCGAAGGCGGAGCTGGGGGCTCCAACCTCACAGGAGTCCTATAGGAGATTTCCCGTTTTTGGCTTGTCGAGGTCTAGGGGGTGTCTCTGAGCAGGTTCTGTTGTGGTTATAGCGAGATGACAAAATAGCTCCACAATAATCTGTTGTCCTGCCCAGTCTTCCAGGGTGGTTTTGTAAAATATTTGTGCATCGGCTTTCAGGCTTCAGGGGGGTCTGCATACGGTGGTCTCACTTCCGGTAGTCGCCTAGATGCATGGGAGTTCACATGGTTTGCATACTGGGTGGAGCTAGTTAGATCTCATGTGTAGAGGAGCAGTGGAGGCGGCACCCATGGAAACAGGAAACAGGAACAGGATACAGGTATCTTGGGAGAGGGGATACCGGAACACGAAACAGGATACAACAACTTAGGGTAAGGATACAGTGTGTGGGGGGGTACAAAATAAGTGATTGTTAACATAAAACAGAATACAGCAACTTAAGGTAAAGATACAGTGGGGGGGGGGGGTGTACAAAATAAGTGATTGTTAACATTATTTAATAGTCATACTAAACTATTAACACAACAAAAACATTAACTATGCAATAATAACATAACAAACAGCAACTCTTAACTCTTTCTCAACATTCCCAAGGTGGGTATCGGAGGTGTTTCAGAACTTTGTCCAGGCAGTACTTGAAATCACTGATACAGACTTGGCCTTACTTCCTAGTTAGGTGTGACTCTTTGTACATCCCTTGGATTATTTGGATTGTCCCAGTTCATTATCACCCAGTCCCCGCTTAAGAATCAATTTGGTATCACCCGGTCTCTTCCTCAGGTTTCCTCACAGGTCCTTTGATCCTGCTGGCGTGGATCCACCCTCGTTCCATGGTCCGGATTGTGGCTTCAGTTGTCAGCAGTATCTGAAAAGGTCCTTCCCACTGTGGAGTTAAAGCAACTCTAAGGCATTTTGTTGTCAAACCCTTCTTCATAAGATTTCTAGGAGAGAGTTTTCCTGAACGGCAGGAGCCATTATTACTAAGGGAATGGTATTTGGGGAGTGGTTTGGCAGAGGTAACTAACGAGATTTGGTCCTCCAAAGCAGAGGGGTGGAATCGGGATCCCGCCCGACTGAGGCTGCTGAGGGGCTGCGCTTTCCGGCGGAAATGTGGCGCGGACACACCATGCCCCACATGTGGCCATGAGGCGGGAGCGGCTGTCCCCGGTGCGACTGGTGCCGATCTGGGCCGGCTGGAGTCGGGGGGAACCAGTAAAAAGACCATCAGACATAGGGGCTGGGAAAACTGGGGCTGCGGGGAAAGCCGGCACCAGCGCAGGCAAGAAAGCAAAAGCTGGGGAGGGACCAGCGGAAACCGGGAGGTAACACCTCAGTCCCTTCTCCTCCCCTCCCGTCCCCCCTCCCACCTAGCAACACCGAACCACCTCAATCCCTTCTCCCCCCCCCAATACAAGGATCAATACCCCAAAGGCATACCCCTAATCAGTATATAGTTCCATCTCTGTGTGCTAAAACATTTCAGTGTTTTTCTCTTATTTCAATTTCTTATGATAATATTTTAGAAGGAATGGGGAAGGTTTGTTATATTCCTTCTAAGTCTACTGGTACACACATATGGGACATTATTCTATCCCAATCATGACTCTTATAAGATCAATATTTAGTCCTTCCCCATCTCCCTCCCCCTTCCAAATGTCTGTGCCAATCCCCTCCTCACTTTCCTGGCTACGTTCCAACACGTTAGTTGTTACCCCCCTTCTTCTGACACAGCCCCTATTCCCAATTGTATTGAGACACTAATTTTGAAGATATTGCTGACTTAGCTGGGAAAAATAAGGTTTGCTGAAATCAGTTAAAATTCAGAGGATGGTTAAGAGAGAGACTGGATTTTAGATAAGCTATCCCGGATCTAATAACTCATTGTCTGTCAAGTTTATGTTTGTGTAAGCTGGGCTTGTAACGAAAAACAAGGGAATTGATCAATAGACCCCAAAACCACAAGATGATTGCAGACCCTCTATCTCTAGAAACAGTCTTGGGAACAGGAAACTCCAAGGAGTCATTTATGACATATCCATCAAAGGTTGAAAGTTTAGAACAAGGAAGACTAGTTTTACTTCCTCTTTTTGGTGACCACTCCCCACATAAGACTCCCGACTCATTTCAGAGAACAAACTACGCATGCTTAATAGCCTTTTTGTCAATTAGCATACGAAGCGGAGAAGAGGAGGTGACAAGGGTATGAATATGCATTTGTATTTTGTGTATTCAACATTCTTGTGAATAAAAGGCTTTGTAATTACCTGCGATTTTTGCAGTGCATATTGGAGAGCTATCCCACTCTGCTGCCCTGCCGTCAATAAACATACACTTTCTAACTTAACTGTTAGAGTGTCTTTTGTCCGTCACAGTTGGGTATCGATATTAGATTGATATCCATATTTTAATAAATCATTTTGGCGAGCCAGGCAGGAGACTGCTCTCTAGCTGAGGGGCCATCGGGGTCTGGGACCCCTCTGGGCGCCCACCCAGAATTTTCTGGGAAGAGGGCTACTGCGTCCCCGTTGACACCCCAGGGAGAGACCAGGACCAGCCAAACCTACAAACAAAAAGGTATGTTTAATGAATATTTGGAAAAAGGTACCTGTGAATACAGGCAGCTTGTAAGACATAAAGAGACGTCTTATGCAAAGCAGAGGCCTAATTGGTTTGGTAATCTCCGCGGAGTCTGGTATTGATGGTTCTTTGTGTTTTTGGTAAGAGCTGGTAACGGCACCAGCTTTAAGTGTCCCGAGATGGGGCAGAAGCGGCCGCAGAGTGGCCGGTCTGGTTATTGTCGTTGTTCGGGAGCAGTTGAGGCTCCAGTTCGGTTGTGGTTTAAAAGCGGCTCAGGGATTGTGGTTCGTGAATCCTGCGTCACGAGCGGTCCCAGACCGGGTCGCAGGAAACAGTGATTGGGGTCCGGCACATCGGCTTCAATCGTATGTTCGAGCAGTGAAATTATTAGTGTGCCGTATGTGTTGTGGTCTGTGTGGATTTGCATTGTAGGCGCCTTGATTTGTGTGCTTTTGGAGTATGTCATTAGCGTGTGGCAAGTGTTTTTAAGTTTTGTGCCTGTTTAAAGCTGTGAAAGAATTTTAAACCCCCCCGCCTCATCAGCGGAGGGATTTCTGTGTGTTTGGCCAATTGGGAGTGCTTGCACCATGTTTTGCAGTGTGTGCTGTGTGTGGGTTTTGTTCGTATGGCTGGCAGCGGAATTCTAACCAGTGTATTGTTGAAGTAAAAACAGCTGTGGATGAATAAACTGTTTATTTTGTGTGTAAAAGGAGGAGTGGCGTAAATGGTTTGAAATTACACCCGGTATCGCCTTGGTAACCGGCGGAAGGATTCAGGTTTTGTAGTCCCAGACTGTGGAGTTTTTTTTTTCCAGCCCCTCTCCGACCCCCCCAAAAGGTTTTGATTGGGGGGGGGGGGGGGGGGAGCGTGTCTCGACCGTGAAGGAACACACTTAATTGTTTGTGAGGTCTTGAGATTGCCAGTGTGTGGAGTGGTATTTTAATTAAGAATTGGTGATCCCTGCTCACAAGGAGAGTGCGAGACGGTGTGGGGCCGGGGTGGCCCCGCTTCCCTCTTGCAGAGAGATCTGTGCTGTATCTCCATTTGAGTCCTTTGACGTATGGCAACATTTTATTAAAACCTTTAGTTGAGTGTGTTTAGGGTTGTTAATGTCTGGCCGAGACCCTGTTGGCATTTTGCAAAGTCCCCACCTGTAGACAGGAATTGTGTTGGGTTTTTAGCTGTATGCTTGCTGCAGTTTCTGAGCACATTTTAGCTGCAACAACCAGTACAGGGTATAGCAGGGGTCTTTTGTTTGATAACGATTTGTAATCAGCAATTTAAGCAACGAAGAGGGGACAAGTGTGTGTTGTCAATTTCTTTGACTGTGTTATTAAAAAAGGTTTTCCCCTCCAGTAGTGTGTGTAAACCCTGGGTTATTTTCATAAAAAGTATATGCCCAGGAGAAGAAGGCATAGGGAAGCCAGTGGAAATCTTTAGGGTAGAACAAGAGTACCCAATATATTGTTGTACCAGAGAAATATTAAGGATGGGAGCAGGTGAAAGTCAAGAGATTCCTAAAAGGAGTCCTCTAGGATGTATTTTAACACACTGGAAAGAATTGGTGGGCTATGGTGGTACAGAAACCAAGAGGGAGCTGGTTAAGTTTTGTACACAGTGGTGGCCTTTATATAAGCTTGATGAGGGTGTAAAGTGGCCAGTAAGTGGCACACTGGACTATCAGACATTATTACAGCTAATGCTCTTCCTACGCCGTGAACAGAAGTGGCAGGAAGTAGCTTATGCTGATATGTTCTTTACTCTTAGGGATCACCCTGAGTGGCAAAGGGATTGTGGGATGAGGCCACCATCTGATCCTTTAGTATTGGCCTTTGAAAAGGACAATAAAGTCACTAAAGGAAAGCCCAAATGGTGTTGTAGTACTTGCTTAATAAATCAGAGGTGCACACATCCCAATAAGGTGTACCAAGCAGAGGCTCTGGAACAAGAAACACAAGACATACTTAAACCACCCCCTAAGAGACAGGAAAGAAGGAGGGTGGTGGGGGATGCAGATTCAGAATCATCATTAACTCCAACCTCCCCCACCTATCCACCACTGCCTAGCAGTGACAGTGAGTGGGATGAACCTGAACCTCCCCCACCAGTTCCCAAACTTCCCCCAAAAGGACCTATAGCATCAAGGACCCGAAAACAAATCAAAGAAGTCATTCAAGCACCTCTAAGACAAGCAATGACTTCTGATAGAGAAACAAAACTGATTAAGGTTCCCTTCTCCTCAATTGATTTTTTAAATTTGGGAAAAGAGTGCTAAAGGGTATCGAAATGACCCAACAAGGGTTGCTAAGAAGATGAAGTTTATGATTAAACAGCATTTACCTGATTGGGCAGACGTCCAAATATTGCTTGATGCTTTAACAGAAACTGAGAAGCAATTGGTTTTAAAAGTAGCTAAGGATCTGGCTGAGGATGATTGTAGAACAACACAGGAAGATGTTAAAGAGATATTTCCCCTTCAAGACCCGAGTTGGGATCCTAATAATGATGAGGGGTTGGGACAATTAAAGAGATACCAGGAATTGATAGTAAAAGGACTGGAAAGAGCAGTCCCCAAAACCATAAACTGGTCAGCCCTATATGCTATCAAACAGGGCCCCTCTCAAACACCTTCGGAATTTCTAGATCACCTGCGAGACGCAATGCGCCGACACACCCCCTGGATCCTGGACCTGATGAAGGGATGCAGCAATTAATAAATTTATTTTTAGGACAGTCTACAGGAGATATCAGGCGGAAGCTCCAAAAAATCCGAGGTCCAAACAGCCGGAATTTAGAAGCCTTACTGGATGAGGCCTGGAAAGTTTTTAGTAACCGGGAAGAAGCATATAAACAAGGGATGAAGAAATTAGTGGCAGTAGTAAAAGAGGGAGAAAAAGGAAAGCATGGGCAAGGTTCACTGAAACAGGGACCACCCCGACTGGGAAAAGACCAATGTGCATTTTGCAAGAAATTTGGCCACTGGAAAAACCAGTGCCCAGAACTAAGAAGGGGTGATGAACATAGAAAAGGTGATCGGAAAGGAGAGAAGGTGGTTGCTCATGCAAAAGAGGACTGAGGGGGACCAGAGGGCTCTACCCTAGGAAACCCTCTGGTTATAGTCAAACTGGGGAACAAAGAAAAGGAAGTGGAATTCTGGATAGATACAGGGGCAACATTTTCAGTTCTGAATAAGGCCCTAATACCGGTAACCAATGATTATGTTACAGTAAAGGGGGCAACTGGCCAACCTGAATGAGCCTATTTTTGCAAACCATTGAAGTATAAATTGCGAAAACAGTGGGGAATCCATCGATTTTTATACATGCCTAATGCTCCATCTGCACTTTTGGGCGGAGATCTGATAGAGGAGCTGGAGGCAAAAATAATATTTAAGAATTGGGAAATTATTTTGGAGGTAAAAGATCAGCAATACATAGAACTGTTAAGTTTAATGATGATAACTAACGAAATTGAAGTTGCAAATAAAGAGGGAAATTTCAAGAAAATAATGGATCAGGTATTTCCTAGGGTGTGGGCTTCTGATATACCAAGAAGGGCAAAGAATGCACTACCAGTACAGATTAAACTCAAAGAAGGAGGATAGCCAGTCAGGGTTAAACAATACCCCCTAAAGAAAGAAGATAGAGAAGGGATTAGTCCCATTATTGAAAACTTTTTGAAAATAGGACTACTGAAGGAGTGTCAGTCTGATTTCAATACTCCTATCTTGCCAGTGAAAAAGCCTGAAGAGTCATACAGGTTGGTACAAGATTTAAGGGCTGTTAACAAGGTAACTGAGGACTTGTATCCAGTAGTTGCCAATCCTTACACCCTGTTAACCCGTTTAACACCTGAATTAACCTGGTTTACTGTTTTAGATCTAAAGGATGCATTCTTTTGCCTACCTATCCATGAAGCCAGCCAGAAAATTTTTGCATTTGAATGGGAAAGCCCTAAATCTGGATGCAAAACACAGCTCACATGGTGTGTATTTCCACAGGGGTACAAGAACTCTCCCACTATCTTTGGGGAACAGCTTGCAAAAGATTTGGAGTCCTAGGAAGCTCCTCCAAGAGGACAGCTCCTCCAGTATGTGGATGACCTCTTAATAGCCACCCAGACCCAGGAAACATGCTTGGATTGGACGGTAAGCCTCGTAAACTTTCTGGGCCTGCAAGGGTATCAAGTATCCCAAAAGAAGGCTCAGATGGTAAAGCAGACAGTCATTTACCTAGGCTATGAAGTGAGTGCTGGACAAAGAACCTTAGGGCAGGATCGCAAAGAGGCAATCTGCCAGACCCCAAAGCCTCAGACAGCAAAGGAACTGAGAACCTTTCTAGGCATGACAGGGTGGTGCAGACTGTGGATTTATAATTATGGATTGCTTGTTAAACCTCTGTATGCCTTGATCACAGAAGGGAGCAGAGATCTTCAGTGGACAAAAGAAGCAAGCCGAGTTTTTGACCAGCTGAAGAAGGCTCTAATGTCAGCACCAGCCCTGGGACTTCCAGATGTGAGCAAGCCGTTCTTTTTGTTTTCTCACGAGAAGCAAGGAATTGCTTTAGGAATAATAGCACAAAATCTTGGCCCGTACCGAAGGGCAGTGGCCTACCTCTCCAAACAGCTGGATACAGCAGCTAAAGGGTGGCCAGGGTGTCTCAGAGCTGTTTCAGCAGTGGCAGTGAACATCCAAGAGGCAGGCACGTTCACCCTGGGCCAGAAGATGACTGTGCTAGTGTCCCACACAGTGTCCACAGTGCTGGAAGCGAAAGGAAGACATTGGCTCTCCCCACAGAGATTCCTGAAGTACCAGGCTATACTGGTAGAACAAGATGATGCTGAGATTGTGGTAACTAACATTGTGAACCCAGCTTCCTTCCTCAGCGGAAGTATGGGAGAACCTGTGATCCATGATTGCCTGGAGACCATCGAAGCCACCTACTCCAGCTGCCAGGATCTGAAGGATACCCCTCTTAAGGATGCTGAGAACTGGTTCACTAACAGGAGCAGCTATGTCATCAGTGGAAAGAGGCATGCTGGGTATGCCGTTACCACAAGCAGAGAGGTAATAGAATCTGCACCATTACCAACAAATACCTCTGCACAGAAGGCTGAAATAATTGCCTTAATTCGAGCCCTATTGCTGGCAGAAGGAAAGAAAATTAACATCTACACAGACTCAAGGTATGCATTTGGTGTAGTTCATGCACACGGAGCCATTTGGAAGGAGAGAGGACTGTTGTAGTCACAAGGGAAGAATATTAAGCACGCCCAAGAAATACTGAGACTATTAGATGCAGCACAATTACCTGAAGAGGTAGCCATCATGCACATCAAAGCGCACCAAAAAGTGAGCTCTGAATTGGAGGAAGGGAATATTCTGGCGGATAGGGAGGCAAAAGAAGCAGCAAAAGGTGAGATACCTGATGAGACAATTGAGGCAGCATTGATTCCAGATGGAAAAATTTCTATTGAAGGTAAGCCATTATACAATAAAAAGGATAAGAAACTTATCAAGGTAGAGAAGGCAAGTTATAACCAGGAGGGATGGGCTGTAACAGAAGAAGAGAAACTTGTAGTGCCCTCCTATTTGTTATGGTCATTAGTACAGAGGGAACATGAGAAAACACACTGGGGAATACATGCCCTTTATAATCATTTGAAAGAAAGAATCATGGCCAGGAAGTTGCAGGGCACAGTGATACAAGTAACTCGTCAGTGTAGTCTTTGCCTCCAAACTAATCCTAAAAATACCCCAAAGCCTAAAGTGGGACAAATTGGGAAAGGCTGTGGACCTGGGCAACAATGGCAAATTGACTTTACAGAACTGCCCAGGAAGGGAGGGTATCATTACCTGTTAGTGTTAACGGATACCTTTTCAGGATGGCCGGAAGCCTTTCCTGCTAGGACAGCTAAGGCTCGAGAGGTGACCAAAGCACTGTTGCAAGAAATGATGCCACGATTTGGAGTTCCAGCCACCATATCCTCAGAAAGGGGGCCACACTTTATTTCAAAAATTGTACAGCAAATAAGTCACCACCTGGGAATAGACTGGGAATTGCATACCCCATACCATCCTCAATCTAGTGGCCAAGTGGAAAAAAAAAATGAACCATTTGATTAAACAACAAATTGTGAGACTGAGGCAAGAAGCCAATTTGCCCTGGCCCCAGGCTCTTCCATTGGCATTATTACGAATTCGGACAAAACCAAGGGCAAAAGAGAAGCTAAGCCCTTTTGAAATATTGTATGGAAGGCCATATGCAGTTCAAGAAGGAACAACACCCATTCAAGTAGGGGAAGAAACCCTACATAGATATATGGTGGCCCTAAATAAACAACTTAGAGAAATTGAAAAATATGTGGCTAGAGCTCGAAATAGAGAACTAGATGGGCCAGTACATGATGTACAACCTGGGGATTATGTGTACATTAAGTCTTTTGCAGAAAAGACCTTGGAACCGCAGTGGGAAGGACCATTCCAGGTGCTCCTCACTACCTTCACTGCAATCAAGATCAAAGAACAGAAGGCCTGGATCCATCACTCCCGAGTGAAGAAAGCCCCAGAGGGAACTTCGAAGGTCACACCAGGCGATAGCAAACTGAAGCTGAAGCTCACTCAGAACAACAAATAAATGGACTAATAGTTATTATGGACATTATGTGGAAGGTTGTAACTATTGTAGTAATTACCTTAGCTGTAACAAGAGTGAACGCAATACCACGCAGGTATAATGTGACTGGGATATACCGGTGCCAAGGAAGAGCTTATGACCCTTACTCTCGTAAGGCTTTAAACAAGATGCTGAGAGTCACGAATGCAAGCTTGTGGGAAAGCAGAAATGTTTGGGGATGTAAGTATGCATTCGTGCAGGATGGGTTCCACGAGGCTTACCACCCACCCATGAAACCCATCCAGATCAGTCCTGAGTGCTGTGACAAATGCTTGAGTAAATGTCCTCAGTTTAGACTCAAAATAGAGGGGTGTGCAATAAGAGAGTATGACATTGACTTTAACATCACTCAGGTATGTACTGACCTCCATAAGGATCAGACCAAGATTACTCCACCAGTGCCGAGAACGGCTGTGATCACCCAGATGCCAGCTATTCCAGAAGTAGAGGAACAAATAACTCCTATAATTACCAGGATTGGGCCATATGCTATTAAGAAGACAGGAATTCAGAAGCTGATAGTTAACCCAAAGTGGTCTTTAAAACGAGTAGAGATGGGAGTACAGGTAAACGCTTCTCACATTCGGCCAGAATGTGCCTCATTTCTCAGAAACTCCTTTATGGATTGAACCACTTGGCTTCAAAGAAGTATGCCTCCTAATTTCAGGAATAAGAGGGACCTCACTGGGTTGTTAGGAACAGGACTGGGAGTGTTGAACACAATAGATTCAGAAGTACTGATGAATAAATTAACCTCAGTAGGGAACGATTTAGTTAAACTACAACAACCTTTGCAATCTTCTCTACTAACACTAAGTAACAATCATTGGAAACTGACCCAAATATTACCAGAATGGGAGAACACAGAGGAGCGAGATCATGAGGTAATAATTAATGCACTAGGCACAGCTAGTGA
>JAGMWU010000292.1:20444-33090 GCA_018697195.1 Certhia americana | reverse complement strand
AATCCTTGAAAAATTCTTTATAGGGGAGGTTCTGTTAGCAGGAAAACACTTGTTTAAAAATGTGTTTATAGGGCAGGTTCTGTTAGCTGGGAATCCCTAAAAACTTCTTTATAGGACAGACTTTCTGAAAATCCCTGAAAGAGGAACTGGCTTCATTAGCACCAGATTTTATTGGAATTAGAGATTTTATTTTAGAGAAACAACTCCAAGTGTGTCTGTCCAATAAGCCAGTGATTTATGAAATGGTGAAAAATAATGCAAATAACGAAATCAATCTGGGGGAGAAAGAATCTTTGTGAAAGTGAAGGATGGTTTAAAAATGATTTTTTAAAAAATATTTTTATTTATCCCATTTATTTGAAGGAAAAATTAAACTGTCCTGAACTCGGCAATATTCAGATTATCAACCAGAACGCCAGCATTAGGATCCAACATTCCTGGCACGGTTGTAGAAGTTGGAAAATGATTTTATTCCATTCACAAGATTAATTTTTTAGGGTCTATTTAACCTCAAACCCAAATCTGTTTTTTTTTTTCCCTGTTAAATCACCTGTAGATGAGAAATGGAATTAATGCTTTGGGGAATAAACCCTTTAAAGGCTCATTGAAGCCCTTAGAAAATCACATTTTTTTTTATCTGCTGGTGAAATATTCTTTTAAAAAATCCATTTGAAAACACACGTGACCCCCTTCAAAAACAGCAAATAGAGAAAATAAATGGCAAAATCGGAGATTTAATTGCAAATTGCAATTTTGGTCACTTCTGGGCTGTTTATCTGAGGAAAAAGTCAAGATTTATTTTGGTTTTTTTGTGTTTCTGAGGTTCAGCTCAGCTCCCAGAGGGATTCCTGCCCCAATTGTGGGGATTTGGAGCTCAGGGAATGTTCCCTTCCAAACAGGAATATTCCTGCTGCTGCTCAGGCCAAGGGGAGATATTTTGGGGTTATTTTTCCACGGTTTTTTTTTGTTTTTGTAATTCAAATTCTCACCTTCACAATTCAAACGTTCCCATGTTCTGTTACCTGAAATCCAAAAATCCCTGTGCAGAGCCTCTCCTGGGGCTGGGACAGTTACAGGACAGGAAAGAAAATGAATTTAGGAGAGTCAGAACTAAAGGAAGGAAAATGAATTTAGGAGAGTCAGAACTAAAGGAAAGAAAATGAATTTAGGAGAGTCAGAACTAAAGGAAGGAAAATGAATTTAGGAGAGTCAGAACTAAAGGAAGGAAAATGAGGTTTAGGAGAGTCAGAACTGCCTCCTTTTAGTGCTGAAGGGGATTTTCTTTGGGGTCACAGAGCTCAAATAAAGGGAATAAAGAGGGATTTCCGTGGTGGTTGGTGCTGGGGGTTACTCCCAGGACTCCAATTAATTTTTGAATTGCTGTGAGTAAGGAGAGAATGAATTGTGTGGTGAGAGTTTGGGCCAGGACCCTGCTCTGTATCAGCTTTATTAATTTGGGATTAATGAGTGATTAATCTGGTTTGGGGTGAATCAGGGGGTGAGAATCCCCTTGGCCCTCAGCCATGCTCCTTCCACAGCTCTCCTAAATAAATCCTTGGATTTATTCACTCTGCTGAGGGTCACAGGGTGAGGGAGCTTCCCCTGCTTTGAAGGGATTTTGCCTCCCCACCCTGCCAGGGAACAATTCCTGCCCAAGGTCCCACCCAGCTCTGCCCTCTGGCACTGGGAAGCCATTCCCTGGCTCCTGTCCCCACAGTCCTTGTCCCCAAAGCCACTTCCAGGACTGGAGGGGCTCCAGGAGAGCTGGAGAGGGACTGGGGACAAGGGGCTGGGGGGGACAGGAGTGAGGGAATGGGTTCCAGTGACAGAGGGCAGGGGATGGAGAGCAGGAACCCAGCATGGACAGGGTTTGGAGAACAGGAATCCAGCATGGACAGGGTTTGGAGAGCAGGAACCCAGCATGGACAGGGTTTGGAGAGCAGGAACCCAGCATGGACAGGGTTTGGAGAGCAGGAACCCAGCCCAGGGAGGGTTGGAGGGCAGGTAGGAGCTCTGGGGTCCCTCCAGGGAACAATTCCTGCCCAAGCTCCCAGCCCAAGCTCCCCTTTCCCACTGGAAGCCATTCCCTGGCTCCTGTCCCTCTGTCCCTTGTCCCCAGTCCCTCTCCAGCTCTCCTGGAGCCCCTTCAGACCCTGCAGGGGCTCTGGGGTCTCCCATCAACCCCAGGTGAGTCAGAGGATTCCCAGTGCTGTCCTGACTGATCCCAGCAAGCTCATCCCACTAAAATAATATTTTTTAGTGCTTTTCCCACCAGCCCAGGCTGCTGGAGGTGCCCAGGGCTGGATTTTGGGATCCCATCACCCTGGGATGCACATTCCCAACACCAGGCTGCAAAATGCACACCCGGGACAAAACAACACCTTTTTTTTTTTTGCTGTTTCAATCCTGTCTTCTGCTGGTTCGGGTTGGAATTTCAGGCATTTCTGTTCTCTTGCCTGTTTTTACAGAGCACCATCCCCTCGTCCTGGGGTTCCACGTGTGACAGCAGCAGCAGCAGCAGCAGCTCCTGGGGACCCAGCTCTGCCCTGCACAGCAAACACCAGACACGGATGTTGAACAAAGGGATCCAGGCAGGTGAGAGCCTGAATTCCAGCTTGGCTGGGCTCCTCCTGTCCGTGTTAGCCTTGGAACTGCTGCCTTCTGGAGGCTGAGCTCAACAGAGACCAGACAGAGCAAAGGATAAAATCGGGATTTATTAAAAAGTTTCAATGGGTGCTCTTGGGTCACACAAGAGTCCAGCTGGATCACACCCAAGATGCCCCAAAGTGTCACAAAAATGGCTCTTGGGTCACGAGATCTCACATTTTTATAAATTCTGCTCCATCAGCATTTTAGAATCAATTGTCCAACCATAGTTCAGGTTCTCCAGCTCCATCCTCCTCGTTTTTCCTTCTCCCTTCACCCTTGGTTTCGTTTTTGGGCCTGAAAGTTGTCCTTGGTATCAAACCAGAACAGGAATTGTTTTGTCTCTCTACACTGCAAAGAGAGCTGAGTAACACTGAATATAAAACCTAAAACTACTCACCAAACAGCCCAGAGTCTAAAAAATAAAACAGCTAAAAGCTAAAGCATCAGAGCCCCTTGTCCAGAGCCTGTGTGTTCCTGCTGCTGGCTCTGCACTCTCCCAATTCCCTTCAGCTGATGTCAGCAGGAGCTGTTGAATTCCCATTTTTGAGCTGCTTTAATACCCAATTTTCTCCCTTGTAACTTTATTAACCTCAGCTCCTGCTCCTTTTCAATGGCAAAGGTGAGCTGCCTTTTTTTATCCATTGTTTTTTCTTTTTCTTTTATTTTTTTTTTATCCCCCAAGACATCTGTTCCTCCCAGAATGGCTTTTGTGGGCATATGCTATTTCAGAAGGCAACTGCAGCGTTCCGTGTTCTTCCTGGCAATATTTTGGGGTGTTAAATTCTATTTCAGTCCTCAGCTGCTCCTGGCCCGGTGCAGTTCTGCAGTTGGGGGTTTATTTTTTTGGGGTTTTTTTTTAAATTCTGGTGGCAATTAGCAGTTTCTGCCTTGCTTTCGTTTCCACGCCAACTCCCCATCATCACATTGAGTAATGGCCTTGCTTTATTCATCACATACAGCAATTTATTTATTTCTCCCTGCTTGGGTGCAAGCAGATTGACTCAGGGGAGGAATTTCATAGGGCACAGTTAATTCCAGTTCAATTCTGCCAGGGAAATTCATCCCCAAACCCCAGAGGTTTCTGGCCAAGAAGGAGCCAGAGGAGTCCTTTGATTTTATCCCAATAAAGGGAGAGGCCCTGGGGCATTCCTTTGGGGTCACCCCAATTTTTGGAGGGTGCAGCCTCCCTTTTATCCCAATTCCCCTCCTTTTTATCCCAATTCCCCTCCTTTTATCCCAATTTCCCACCCTTTTATCCCAATTTCCCCTGCCCATTTCCCTTTTTTCCATTCCTCACCCACTGAAATCCTTCCCAATATTCCCTTTTTCCCCTCACTTTTATCTCCCAGCAGCCCCTCCAGCTCCTTTGGAAAGACAAATCCCTCCTTCCTCTCAATTCCCACCCCCAGACAAACAGAGATCTCTCTTGGGAATATTTAATTTTCATTTTCACACAGCAACGAGCTGGAAACTCTCTGTGCTTTGAGGAGGAAAAGGGGATGGAATAAAGGGCTTTTGGGGTCGTGGCACAGTGACTGAGGGGTCCCTGCTCTGTCCCCCTCCCTACAGGACACCTGGAGCTCGTCAGCAGTGCCACCAGGAGGAACACCAGGGACGTGGGGGTGACCTTCCCCACGCCCTGCAGCAGCCAGCAGGACAGAGGCAGGCCAAGGAGGAGCAGAGGTCAGCACCTGGGGCTCGGCCAGGACACCTGGGGACACCCCTGAGGTGGCTGTCACACGGGAAATGCAGATTTTAGGGAGGCAGAGAGGTGGGAATGCTGCCCTGTGCTGAAATCCAGTCGGGGCTAAAAGACCAAGAAAAGATATTGGTTCCCAAAGTGCTTTGTTCCCCAAATCCCAAAATGCCAGAGGAGCAGCCACATGTCCCCCCCAACATTCCTGCTTCTCCCCAAAATCCTTTCCTCCCACCCCTCTCCAGTGCTGGCCACCCATTTGTCATCACAAGGTAATGATAAATAATAATAACAACCTACTCATCACTGTTGTTGTTGTTGTTGTGGGGACTGCTCGTTCTCTCTCACAAGGGTTTAATTTAGGAAATTCAGAATATCTGCTCAGAACGCCCAGCTGATGTATTCACATCACTCTGTGTGCAAACTCTGAATTCCTGGAGACACCTGGAGCATTTGGGAGATGGAAAACATTGGATTTTCCAAAATAAGGATAAAGAGCCACGGGGCTTAGGCCAGCAGAGAGGCTTTTTAAAAAACGTGTGATGGCTGGGAAATAAATGGAGAGAAACCTGGAAAATGAACAATTCTGGGCTTTTCAAAAGGGGTTTTTGATAAAGATCTGCTCTTGGGTGTTGGGATACCTGGGGAAGGAATTCTCTTGGACCTGCCCAAGGTGTTTCCTGCAGAAATCCCCCCCCTGGTCCTTCCCTTCCCCAGGGTGGGGAGGGGGAGAGGGAGGAAAGAGGGTTGGGATAGAGACAGGATAACAGGCAAAGGAAAAGCCCCGTGAGCACAGCAAGACAAGGAATTCATTCCCAACTTGGAGAATCCTGGCATGGGTTGGGCTGGAAAGGACCTGAAATCCCACCCAGAGCCACCCCATCCATGGGCAGGGACCCCTCCCACTGTCCCAGGGGGATCCAACCTGGCCTGGGACATTCCCAGGGATCCAGGGGCAGCCACAGCAAATCTGGGAATTCCAGCCCACCCAGCAATTCCTAATTCCCAAGCTCCCCTTTCCCACTGGAAGCCATTCCCTGCCTCCTGTCCCTCCATCCCTTGTCCCCAGTCCCTCTCCAGCTCTCCTGGAGCCCCTTCAGCCACTCTCAGCATTCCCTGGAATTTTCCCTTCTCCAGGGGAACATTCCCAGCTCTCCCAGAGCCACAGGGGCTCCACAATCCTGGAATGGTTTGGGTTAGAAAAGACCCTAAATCCCATCCCATTCCATGGCAGGGACCCCTCCCACTGTCCCAGGTCTCTCTGCAGCATCCTTGGACCCCCCTGGAGGGACCCCTGCCCACTCTGCCATCCCCAGGAGAGCTCCATTGTGCCCGAGGGTGACTTGGGAGGTCAAAGCTCCATCATTCCAAGTGTTCCCCTTCCTCCTTGCTCAGCTCTGTCCCCTGGGTTACCCCTGGGGTTGGTTGGGATCACCTCCCCTGGCTGTGTCCCCTCCCAGCTCCTTGTTGTCCCCTCAGCCTCTGGAATTCCTCCAGGAATAAAGGGTTGGGATGGACAGCAGGCACAGGAATCGTCTCAACTCTCCTTTCTCTTCTTTGCTCTTTAACAGGGACTCCCTGGCTCGGCCCAGGAAAGGATTTCAAAGGGGAATCAAGGAAAGAAAACCAATCCAGTGCCATTGCTGGCCCTGTGCCAGCCTGGTTTGAGCCCTGGAGCAGCAGCAAACCTTGGAGAGAGCCCCTCCGGGAGAAGAACTGGGAGCAGCAGCCCAGCAGGGGGCTGGGACAGCCCCTGGAAAAGCTGACACTGCAGGTGAGGGTCCCCAGCACCCAGGGCCTGGCAGCTGTGACACTCTTGTGGCACTCTGGCTTGCCCCAGAACACTTGCTCAGTTTATTTGTTTATAGACTTGGGCTGGTGTTACAGGGGTTAAATCCCTTGGCTGCAGGAACCAGAGGGATGTTCTCAGGTTTATAAAAAATATTTTTGTGTGTTTCTGCCAGCTGTTTAGCTCTGACCTGAGAATGTAGGGTTTTGTTTCCCCAGCCCAGAGGGTTTTTGAAGAACAGGTCGTGAGCTGTCTGTTCTTACGTTCTCATTATTGTTTATTATTTCTTATCAATACATTCTGTTCCTGCCCTGCAAAGATCTGTGCAGCAGGACACATTCAGGAACTCTCCCCAAAAACCCCAAATCCCAAATCCTCCCTACCCTCAGGGTGGTGTGGATATTTACACTACAATCCATGTAATCAGTATTTATAATTCTTCTCCAATAACTATTATCCATGTTAGAAGGTCAGACTCTATTTTAAACCAACCACAATGTGCCACCTCACAGCAGAACATGGGACAGATGAGGAAGGAGGAGGAATCCCAAAAGCCACGTGGAATTTCCATCTTGTCCTCACCTGTTTACCATCCTAAAAACCCCATAAATCTAAAATTCTCCCCCTGTGATAAAACCACACACTATTCTACTGTCTAATACTCATTCTTGAAAACTCTGCTTCATTCCAGAGCCTAAAATCCCTTTTTCCATGAACGAAGGTTGCAAACACTGTTTGTCAGAGATCTTCAAATCCCTTAAACATGCCAATAAATATTTCTCATAATTCCAGACTCTGACAGGATGTGGCTGACATTGTAACACTACATCTCCCTTCCTTCTGTTTTATTTGCAACTGTAAAAAGCCCCTTTGCTGCAAGCTACTGAAGCTGCAAGGTGCTTTATTCTATCACCCTATACTAACCTTCCAGCCCGAAAAAAAGAGCTGAGCCAGACATTGAAACGTTCCCAGACCCTTTTTGGTAATTGCTGCAGTTAATAGAAACTCCAGTTGCTTTAAGAGAAGTTTCAGTTTATGGTTGTGTTTGAATTTAACGTGCCACGAAACCGTTCTGA
This sequence comes from Certhia americana, assembly GCA_018697195.1. NCBI lineage: Eukaryota > Metazoa > Chordata > Aves > Passeriformes > Certhiidae > Certhia > Certhia americana. The sequence goes on along the minus strand of JAGMWU010000292.1, from coordinate 25,880 downwards.
CACGCACAGAGCCTGAAGCTTTCGCTTTCTCAAACCTTTCAACCACACTTGTTCCCACTCAGAAATAGGACTGAGGTGTACGTAGTATGAGATCCAAATGAGTTTTTATTATTCTTTAGGTTCCTTTCCCTCCTGCCCAGTTTATTTCCCCATTGTCAAACCAGGCCTCTGAGCCCCTCCCCAGCTTTAAGGACAGCAGTTTTATGTTACCCCCGCTATTAGGAGGGGATCTTTCCCTGTTTTAGGGGGGTGCTGGGGGATGTTTGGGGTGTCCCCTGCAGCTGCCAGCCCCAGCTTGGCCAGGCAGGCTGTGTTTGTGTCCCCACAGGAGGCCCTGGCTCTGCACAGACCCGATTTCATCTCGCGCTCGGGGCAGCGCCTGCAGCACCTGCAGCTGCTGCGTGAGCACAGGAGGCTGCAGAGGCTGCTGCAACCCCAGCAACTGCTGCAACCCCAGCAACTGCTGCAGCCCCAGCAACTGCTGCAGCCCCAGCAACTCCTGCAGCCTCCAGGGAGGAGGAAGGACTGCAGGGCTGCCCATCTCCTGGTGCCCGACCGAGGTACTTCGCTGCTTTTTGGGTTCTTTGATTTCCTGGATTCCACATCGTGCTTCTGATGCTGATTCAGGAAAAGGCTGAGCTGGAGCAGGGAGCAGCCAGAGCAGAAGGATAAATTTGGGATTTATTCCAAGGCCTCACTGGACACACCTGGGCAGGGCCTACACCCAGGGTGACCCCAAAATGGGCACAGAATGGACACCTGGCCACCAGGTGCCACACTTGGAGAAGTTCTGCTCCATTGCCACCTTGGGGTTCATTGTCCAATTCCAGCTCCAGGTTATCCAGCTCCATCCTCCTTGGGTTTCTCTCTTCCCTTCACCCTTGGCTTTGTTCTTGGGGCTGGAATTTGTCCCTGGTCCCAAACTAGAACAGGAATTGTTTTGTCTCCCTGCTCTGTGAGGAGAGCTCAGCATCACTGAATGTGAAACCTCAAACCACCCACTAAAACAGCCCAGAATCTCAAAATTATAAAAGCTAAAACTTAAGGCACCACTTCAGGGTGTATTTATTTGTTATTGATTTCTCATAAAGGCATTGCAATTATTTAAACCTGCTGCCTGTAAGGTCTTAGGGAGAGTTTTTTGTAAAAACTTCTCTAAAACTTCTAAAGGACTCACATGGTTGCAGTAGCAAACTTGTTCATTGTTCCCTTATCTCAAAATTTTCCCTTCAGGTTTCCTGATGAAAGGAAAAAGAAGAGCAATTCCCAAGAGTGAAATGTATCAAAGATCTAAAAGGTAAAGTTCAGGGAATTTTCTTTCAGCTGGATCAGTGCCCTGAGTAGGGGAAGAGCTTAGAATCCTGTCTGCACTCAAAGAACTGAGTGTGCAAATAATTCAGCTTGTTCAGTGAAAAATGCCTTCTCAGAGGCAGAAATGTCCTACTTAGAACTTCCAGGAAACAAAACCAGTTTGGAAAAGGGATTTTTGTCATTCGAGCTGAGGGTTCTGCTGCAGTGTCAGCCATCCACAGCCAACTGGCTCCCAAATGGAGAGGGCATGGGGGACACTGGAGCATCTGAGCGAGCTCATCAATTAACAAATCGGGTAATTGGGGCAGGAGTGAGGCAGCATTTCACCCAGAGGTGAAGAATTCCCAAGGGAATGGAGAGACTTTGGGAAAAGCCCCTTGGGAGAGGTTTTGTCTCCTTTTTGACTGCAGGAGTGGCCGTGCTGCAGAGCCAGCGTGGCAAAGGTTAACAGAAGGTGTTTTTGGCTGTGATAAATTTTGAGTGCATCAGGACACAGAGCTGGCTCCTGTCCCTCAGCACCCCCAGGTCCCTTTTCCAGCCACACTGTCCCCTGTAACCCTGCAGGGGCCCAGATGAAGCCGAGGGTTTGGGGTTTTGGTAGCGGGCAGTCCCAAATCCCCATTTCCTGCCTTTGTTCTCCCCACCAGGATCTACGAGCAGCTCCCCGAGGTGAGGAGGAGGAGGGAGGAGGAGCAGAGGAGGCTGGAGTACAGCTCCTACCGCCTGAGGGCTCAGCTCTACAAAACTGTGAGTGTCCCTTGTCACGCTGCAGGTGCACAGGGACACCTGCTCAGGTCACACTTAGGGTACCAGCAGGCACCGGGTGTTAAACACACCTGGCCAGAAATCCATTGGAGCACTGTTCATGGCCACTGACCTTCCCTCAGCCTGTTCTCCTTCCGGAATGTTCTCATGCTTCTCTCCTGGCAGGTGGATGAGGCACACGTGGGGAATTTCCCTCCCCACAGGTGTGAGCTGTCTTCTCTTCCCAGCAGAACAGATTGTTCTGCAAAATACCTCTCACTGTTCCAGTTCTTTTCTCAGGGAGTCCAGGTGTGCCTGTCCCCAGGTGTGCCTGTCCCCAGGTGTCTCTGTCCCCAGGTGTCTCTGTCCCCAGGTGTCCCTGTGCCCAGGTGTCCCTGTCCCCAGGTGTCCCTGTCCCCAGGTGTCCCTGTCCCCAGGTGTCCCTGTCCCAGGTGTCCCTCTCCCCAGGTGTCCCTGTCCCAGGTGTGCCTCTCCCCAGGTGTCCCTGTCCCCAGGTGTCCCTGTCCCCAGGTGTCCCTCTCCCCAGGTGTCCCTCTCCCCAGGTGTCTCTGTCCCCAGGTGTCCCTGTGCCCAGCTGTCCCTCTCCCCAGGTGTCCCTCTCCCCAGCTGTCCCTCTCCCCAGGTGTGCCTGTGCCCAGGTGTCCCTGTCCCCAGCTGTCCCTGTCCCCAGCTGTCCCTGTCCCCAGGCACTGACACTAAACCTGGCCTTTATTTTAAACGCTGGTTTTTAATCTTGCAGTTCCGTTTCAGTGTTAAACTCCTGGCTGGATCCATTCCTTTCCTGGAATATTCCAGAGCTGGAATGACAGCCCTGGGTGTTTGTTGGGAGCAGCAGTCCCTGCATTGTCAAACTCAGCACTTGTCGAGTATTTCCCAAAACATCTTCCTGCTCTAATTTGGGGAATTTACCCACTAGAAAGAATTTCATTTGTTGCTGTACTTGGGCAGGGTCTTTTCAGGACAACTTTATTTTTTTTTTTTCCCTGCTCTGAGAATTCCAGATGCTGGTAAAGTTTGAGGAATGAATGAATTTCTGGCAGTCACTGCCTCGGAGTGGCAGAGTCAGCTGGAAGCAGGGAGGGAACAGGATCAGAACTTTGCTACATAAATACGGGTTTGATTGGAAGGGAGGGGATGATTCATGGCTGTAAATAATTAATTGTGATGATTTAATTCTCCCTGCTGGTGCTGAGAGCAGAGCTGTAAATCAGGGAATGGTTTGGTGAGGATGGGCTGAGAGCCCCAAATTGGGAGAAATCCTGAGATTGTGAGGGCTGAGAAAGGAAGCAGAGCTTTGGGGAATGACTGCAAAGATGAGAACAGAGCTTGAGGGGAAGGAGGGAGCTGCTCCAAGGGTTCTGTGGAGTGTGTGAGTGATGGGGCTGTGGGATTTGGGGTGCCCTGTGCCCCTGGGAGGTGTCCCAGAGCTGCCCAGTGACCCCAGCAGGGAGCAGCTCCTTTGGCTTTTCTCCAGGGAAAGGGGGCAGAGGCAGCTCTGTGTGCCCAGGGAAGGGCCTGGGACATGCCCTGTCCCAAAAATCACAAACCATGGAATTGTTCAGGGTGGAAAATCCCTCGGAGCCCATCCAGTCCAACCATGCCCAGCACTGCCCCTGTCCCCAAGTGTCACCTCCACAGGGCTTTAAATCCCTCAGGGATGGGCATTCCAAACCTCCCTGGGCACTTCCAATTCCTGAGCACCCTTTCCAGGGAGAAATTCCTGCTGATTTCCACCCGGAGCCTCCCCTGAGGCCGTTCCCTCTGCTCCTGTCCCTGTTCCCTGGGAGCAGATCCCAAATCCCCCCCGGCTGTCCCCTCCTGGCAGGGACTTGTGCAGAGCCACCAGGGCCCCCCTGAGCCCCCTCTGCTCCAGGATCAGCCCCTTCCCAAATCCCTCAGGAATTCTCCAGTCCCTTCCCAAATCCCTCAGGAATTCTCCAGTCCCTTCCCAAATCCCTCAGGAATTCTCCAGTCCCTTCCCAGCTCCCTCAGGAATTCTCCATCCCATTCCCATCTCCTTCAGGAATTCTCCAGCCCATTCCCAATTCCCTCAGGAATTCTCCAGTCCCTCCCTTCCCCTGTCCCAGGGTGCTCCAAGCCTCAGTGTCCAGCCTGGCCTGGGACAATCTCAGTGTCCAGGCTGAGGGATGAAAATCTGAGTTTTTTGACTCAAAAACCCCAAAATGAGTGAACATAAATGAACAAATTTCACTTCCCTTTGGTAAAGCAGAGTGCCAATATCCCTGCAGGGCTCTGGGAACTCAGGGAACTGTCAGGACTGGTTCCAGGGCATTCTGTGACAGTTTGGGGCAGCTCACCGAGGTGAAAAGAGAGCAATAATAAGTTTTGTTTGCACTGAGTGAGGCTGATCCTGAGGGGGAAACAACATGGGCCCACCTAGAACTGGAACCATAAAAACCCCTGGAGTGCACAGACATTCTTAATCTGTGAAATTGTCCAGTACAATTATTATGAATTTATCCATTCAGAAAGCAAAGTTATTTTTATCACAGGGTGCACGTGGATCTGTGCTGATGTTCTGGCCCAGCAGCCCTTGGCTTTGGTACTTTTAATTTCAAATAGAGCATAAAATCATCCCAGTCAGATCAGGGGACAGGGAGTGCCCTGGAATTTTGCAGACTCTGTAGTGGGAACAGGTTCTGATCTGATGGCAGCAGCAATCAGCATTTCCAACCCCAGAGAAGTGGAAATGGATTTTTTGAGTTTGTCAGACCCAGGGTTGTTCCATTACTGAGGCTTTCCCACTAGGTGGAGTGAGTTTAAACTGGGAGAGAGCTCCGGAGAGGGAGCAGCAGGTCATGGAGAGCTTCCCTCCATCCCGAGGAGGAGGAGCCCCCAGCACTGGGAGTTTTGATTTCCTGAGAATTTCATTTCCTGCAGGGCTGGGAACATCCCTGGAGCTGGCAGGGACCACGAGGGGTCACTGCCTGTCTGGGTTTGGACACAGGTGTGTGCTGAGGGGGCCAGGAACCTCCCTTGGGATGGGGAATGCAAACCCCAAAGCTGGCAGTTGCTGGGATTTGGGAATTCAGGGGCTGTCAGGCAGAGCTCTGGGCAGAGCAATAACAGTTCTTGATTAGAACTGAAATAAAAATGCCGAGCTCCAAAGCCAAGCCCTGTGAGAGTGAGGGTGCCAGCTGTCCCCTGTGTGTCAGGGCTTGGTGGCAGTGCCATCCCATGGTGGCTGCAGCCCTCCTGCAGTGGCAGAGGTGGCTCTGCTGGAGCAGGGATCCTGGAGAAAGGGGGAGTTTTCCTCTGGAGCTGCAGTGGGGAGAGCTGGGGCTGCTGTTCCTCTGGGAATGCAGTGGGAAAGGATCCTTGGTGTTCCCAAATCCCAGA